>CAUYQG010027469.1:0-21736 GCA_963574415.1 Tarsius wallacei
GCTGGGCTCTGGCGACCCTTCTGCCTCAGCCTTCCAAGTAGCTGGAACTACAGGTGCGCATTACCACGCCCGGCTAATTTTTTGATTTATTGTAGAGATGAGGTCACGCCAAGTTGCCCAGGCGGGTCTCGAACCCGCGGGCTCAGGCAATCCACTCACCTCAGCCTCCCAAAGCGTGGGATTACAGGCTGAGCCACCGAGCCCGGCGACAAGCCATATTCGTATAGTTTGTGAAACTCTTCAGTGTTTAGACATTTTAAAAAACATTTCAGGGGTTCTCTATGAAACTGAGTCCCAGAGATGACTTTTGAACAATGACTCAGCATTGCAGCTCCGTTTCTCTTTGATTGCAGACCCTTTCTGAGTTGGTTTCATCTCCGCTTTTCTGGAGGGTGCATGGCTTTCAGGTCATGCTGGATTGGGGATATAACAGGCCTGTCTTTGGGGCTGAAGAGTAAACAAGGGGATGCTGTATGAGTGGCTCCTTCTGTGGCTGCTCAAAGAAGCAGGGACAGGGTCTTTAATTCCTCATCATTGGTTGATTCAAATGTTCATGTCTTTTATCACCCCTAGTGCTTAGCATACTACTGGGCACATAAAAGGCTATGAAAAAATGTGGAAATGTTGGAATGAAACAAGGAATAATGAGAGGAGAAGCAAGCAATGCTTGTAACATCGGCGCATGCAAAGATGCTGAGGGCACCCTGGAAGGAGTCAGAAGAAGGAGCTAACTATGTACAGTGTGGTCTTGCCCTGTAGAAAGTTGTTTCTCTCCTGGGTCACCAGGGACACTGCCAAGAGAAACATCCTCTGGCAAGTCACCCACTGCTCAGCTTCAGCAAGAAACCATTGCGTCCTTCTCTTCTTTAATGCATGTCAGTGCCTATTAATGTCAGTCACCTGCAAATGTCACAGGTGACTCATCTCTGGTGCAGTGTGACAGTCCACCTGTCACCCTTGGCGATGCTGGGAGCAATGACAGATTCAGAGTAACACTGGGGCCTAGTTGTCTCAGTGCCAGCATCCAGGTCAGGGTGCCACCCGAGGAGTGATTCCCATCCTTCCCTTTCTCACTGCTCTTGTGGCAAAGTAAGAGAAAGTGCCAACTAATCCCCCAGTGGCTTTGTTCCCTGTATCCTAGGACCTGCACTTTCTTTCCTGCATCTTGCTTGATCCCAGGGAGTTCCCTTTCTTCAGGAAGCTGGCCTCCGAAGCCTTTCCCTTTCATAGACTCTGCACCTGAGTGAGGGGCGACTGTGGAGGGAGAGGGGACCTGCTCTTCCTCTGGGGCTGCTCCTGGAGCCGGTGGAACGTTTTTTGGGGAATCTGACGCCAGGTGAAGATGCAGTTCCTAAATCAGCCTGATGGTGGCAGCAGCAGCGCTTGCAAAACCCAAGCGAACCCAGAGCGAGCCGAGGAGAGAGGCCTACAGGATTGGGAAGAGCAGGGAAGCCCAGCGGGAGGCGGGGGCTGGGAAGACACCGGGAGGGATGGATGGGTTCTCCTCGCCGTCTCTGGGTGGTGAGGGCAGCTTTTCAGATGGCTGCAGCTCTCCCAGGAGGCCAGGTTTCTCTCTCCTGATCCTGCTGGATGTGAAGGCAGAATGTTGAGGGAAATCCCTGTAAAGGGTGGAAAGAGCTAGGTAGAGACATTAAAAATGCTTCAAGGGGCTCGGAAGAGCTACTGAAAGAGGGAGTGAGAACCCACCCATGGTGTGGGTTTCTCTGCCACAAGGAGTGATGCTTCTCCCCGTGTGTGAATGGTAGTCCTCCCCAGGAAGGGGCTGTCTGCCAGGAGCCGCCGCCTCTCTCCAAGCCTCCTCCAGGCCCGCGCCCACTGCCCCTTTCCAGGTATTTGTCCTCTCATAGTCCAGGAGCCGATATTTCTGCCGCCACTCCCCTCGCATGCTGAAAAAGCAAAGCAAACAGATGCTAAAATGAGGCTTCATTATTCCTGATCTCCTGGGCAGGCTGTCGAGTTGCTACTCTGTTTTCACCTCTGGACAGAATTACTAATTTCTAATGATACCATTAGGAAAAAAAATCACCATGAGCTGTGGCTATTTAAACATCCTTCCAGGCAAGGTAACCAGGTCCTGGAGGCAGGCCCTGGAAGCGATGCCCTAGCTCTGCCGAGGGAACGCTGGTGGAGCCCTGTTAGCCCTGAGACCTTATTACATCTTCCTTTCTCTCCAGGGGTTGGGGAGAGCATGCCTTTTTCACCTCTTCAGAATTATGAGTGAGAGCCCACAGTGATTCATGTGTGGCATAAACTAAGACGGTGGAAATGGGATGAAGAAAGGGGGAAGCCACCATTGGAACAGCCCACTCTCTTGCCCTGTCTGTGTAGCCTGAGTGGCTGGTAGAACTGACTATGTTGCCTGAAGTCATCAGACATTATCTGACCTTTCGTTAGGTTTTGGTTGTCAGCAGGATTTTCTAAAAGGTTTGCTCAAACCCGAGCAGCTTCCCTCCCTGACTCACCATCTGAGTCCCTTGCTGCTTTCTCTCAGCAAGGTGAGCTGCCACCTGCCCAATTTGTCCTCCTATTCTCTCTCTTCCTGAGAAGGGAAGCAGTGGAGCTGGGGAGAAGGCAGGATTGCTCTCTTCATTTCACTGATAATTCTGCTCACAAATGGCAGGTGACTTCTTGAGCATCTCATGTCAGAGGATAAAACTTTTTGCATAAGGTTTGCAAAACCTTATTTCAAACAGCAGATTTGATGCTACACAGGTCAGAGAGGAAATATAAACATACATAGTTTGAGAACTTGCAAAAATAATAGGGGCTGAGCTCCTTCCCAAATTGAAAGATATTACACCAATGAGGTATGTGACCTTGGCCCTACTGCCCTCCTGACCCCTTGGTTTGGGCGCCTGTCCCCTGCCTCCTTTCACCAATGAGACCTTTATTAGTGTTCTGGATCCCTTAATAGAAAGTTGAACTGGAGAGGGAAGGGTGTGGTAAGAAAAAACAAAAACAAAATTTAAAGCCTAGAAGGTCTCAGGACACTAGCCTCATCTGTTTCTTTCTCTGTCACTGAAGCCTTGTGATCGCTGACTTGGGGCCAGCTGTGGGGAGATGTTATTGAGGCTGATGATCAGGTCCTTTGCTGAGCTTTGCACGCATTTTCTTATTTAATCCCCTTCACAACCTATTAAAGCAGGGGTTATTATACCCATTTACTGATGAAAACTAACTGAGGCTTACACAGATTCTGTAACTTGTCCAACTGTCATAAGACTGGTGAGTGACAGAACTGCCTATCAACACCCACATGCAGACCCCAAGCCCTTGCTGCTTGGGAAGAACTACAGTCATGCTGGTACCTCAACAACTGTGTGACTATCAGCAAGACACAGAAACCCCTGCTCTGGCCTCTGGTCTCCTCCTTCATAGCTTGCAGGGCTTGAGACGAACAGCTGATAAAAAAGGGAAGAAAGCCTTTCCTCCCATACAAAACCTGCGTAAGAATTTGAGATGCTTTCCTGCATGGCTTTCGGCTGCTCTTTACCTACACGGCCCAGTTTAGCTGAACATTTTGAAAACCAAATGCTGATCTCTTAACAAGAATCCATTACCACCTAACATCCCTTCAGTGGATTAAATACACACACACACACACACACACACACACACACACACGCTAAACCCCATTCTGCTGAGGGAGGGGTTAGCCTGGTAACAGCTGTGTGCTGGAAGAACAGAGCTACTCCTCATAAAAGGCATTCCAGGACACCGAAACCATCCTTTTCCTCAAGTCTAGAGTAGTAAAAATATCAGGGGACTACATGGTTCTGAAATGATTAATAATGGTCATTAGGGAGAAATAAAAAAGACTTGGAATGTAGCAGAGTCCGAATGCCATTCAGCCTCCACGTCGCCTCACTTTGGCTCCATCAGGTACAACTTACCTTGTGTCAGAAATCGTTTTGGAAGATGGTACGTTTCTATCCCGGCCGTGCTTAAAATAATAATATTGGTTTAAGATAGTCACTTATGATAAACTAGCGAAACATGAAAGTACTTTGAAGTTTTCAAAGCTCCTTTAGATGGAATCAGAGGAATACATAGGAGGAATGCAAGACAGATATTACTCCATATAGAAGACTTCAAATGCACTCTTAACCCTTCAGTGGAGAGCATGATCATATCAGCCATGGGCCATCAGCTGTTGCCAGGGATGCAAACTCACACAGATGCCCCTTTCTCCAGCCATGAGCTTCGCTTTGGCCTTTCTTGTAACCAAACTGGGCAAAGGTATTCGCAGACAGAAATCCATATTTTATAGGTGAAGACAACTGAATGCTGGAGCTAGTCAGAATCAAGAAACACCAACCAGAAAAATGTAATACTTTCCTCCCTTGTCCTCCTGCTAAAATGACAGGAAATCTACATTTCTCTCATTACCAACAGTTTTCTAAGATCCATACCACTGAATTCATTTCAACAAAAGTTTTATATATATACTGGGGTGCCAAAAAATGTATACACATTTTAAGAGATGTTATCTATATGTTACTTTTTGAAGTTGAATTGAATTACAGTAGCCATGTGTAGTATGATGTTCACTCAAAAGATGGCATAAATCAAATGAATACTAGTTTCACCGTGCAACAGGCAGGATAGTATTACAATTTTAATACAGTTTTTTCCTTTCTTAAAATGTGTAAACATTTTTTGGCACCCTCTGATGTGTGTGTGTGTATGTGTATTTGTTTACTGCATATGTGTATGTACTGTTATATTTTTTGAGTCAAATTGTCTTAGTCTAGTTTTGTTGTTGACTTTAGACATAATATAAACTACTGGATTTGCTCATTTACAATTATAATGGGAAAGGAATCTTCATGGGTCAGTATATCCCCCTACTTCTAGGCATGGACTTCATGTATATGTTCCTGACTGATGGTTGTCTCACATATCAAGGGGGTATTAGGGCCTTAACATGGATCATGGTTGAGTTCGTGGATTCTCTGCCACAGTGGTTCTCCAAGTGTGGTCTGCAAACCAACATCATCTTGGAGATTGTCAGAAATCCAAATTTAGGGGCCCTATCCCAGACCTTCCAAATCAGAAACTCTGGGGTTTTGGCCCAGCAACCTATGTTTTAACATGCTCTTCAGCTAATTTGGGGGCACACTGAATTTTGAGAACACTGCTGTATAACACCTGACTCTTACTTGCTCCCTCGTCTCTGTGTCCACATGAATACTGTTGATAATAAGTCTACAAAGGCTTTGAAAGCAGGATTTAAGGTGACTCATGGGAGCTGCCTCTAGTGGTTCCCATGACCGGCAGGCAGACAGTAAGAGTGGCGTCAGGAATCACAATCGGCTCTGACCATGGAAAACCAAACTTATAAGGTCACATGTACAATTTGGAACACAGTAGCTTTGCCAGTCGGTCACTGACATCATTGCCTTACTCACCATTGGGAAGAAATCAAGAACCCTTCTTTTCAGTATGTATTTCAGTCCTGTCCTATCTCAGTGGAACCCAAGGAAACAACGGATAATCTATGTTGACAGGAAAGAATGTAACTAAGAATGGCCATAGATTTTCTTCCACCTACACTTTAGAATGTTTATTTTAAAGTCAATGCTGTACCCTAGAGATGCTCATGACCATAAAGGATAGATTTTCTGCTTTGTACAGTAAAGAGATTCAGAATGTATATAATAATGCACCCTGAGAATTCTTGCTCTGTTTTTAAAAAAAATCTTCAAGGTCAATACAGCCACAAACATTGATATTCACTTCATTGTGAATATCACTTGAATTCACTTCATTCTGGTGGCTACTTACTGTCATTTTATTTTCAATACATAAAAAAAATTTCTCATCACTAGGCTTCTGGGCCCCTTCCTTCAACCCAGATCATAAAAGGGAAACCAAATGCACGTGCTGATGAACCCAGCAACCAAGAGGAGAGAGGAGAGAACCAGGCACAGATTTAAAGGCCCCCTCATCCGATGGTGGCCGCAGTGTTCACTCAGGGTGCATTCCCAGATGTCTGAGTAATGTCGTGATGGCAGAGGGAGGGGGAAAGAGGCACAGGTAGTGGGTCGCACAGGCCAGAGAAGAGAGGCAGAAAGACTGAGTGAGCTGATGTGTGTGAGAGACACACTTTAGTCTCCAGGAGATCACAAGTTTGTACAGGGTTCAAAAACAACAGCTTTCAATTGTCCTGATCCATATGGGGACTGTGAAGGCATACTCCTTATATAAAAGAAGGTTCTGAAGCTTCCATTCATCAGTGAAACACATCAGTAGCTCAGCTGCGACGATAGCCAAGTTGCCAGATTTGGAGGCACGGAAGTCTCTGTCTTTTGAATGATTGTTTGTTCCTTTGACAGTACCCCAACACCTTTATAAGAAAGATCTTCAGAATGGAAGTCTGGCCTCTCTCTTCTCCCCTGCACTCTCAACACACACCCTTCATCTAGTCAAACCGAACTGCTGGTATTCTCTGAATGTGCTCTACTTCCTCATGCCTCCTGTCCCTCTACCCCTCTGGAGTGGCTGTCCCCTCTCCCCCATGTGGGTCCAGCTACCTTCTACCCTAAGGACTCAGCTCCCTTTGCCTCTTAATGAAGGTTTCCTTGACCTCCCTCCACACGAGCTAATTTAAATGCACTTGCTCCTTTCTTTCTTAGTCCTCTTTGGAAGCTCCTCTTAGTTCTTGTCACAAAAATGGCTAGTTTCTGGTCTGCCTTGCCTTCTAGACCGTGAGCTCCTGGGAAGCCAGGCCTGAGTCCTGCTGACCTCTGCTTCTGCGGTGCCTTTGTTGGACTTGGGTACACAGTCAACACACAACTAGTGTTTCTCGCTCGGGGAAAGAACATAATGTGTCAGGGATTCTGGAGAACGTCTACCTTTTTGTACCCAGCGTTTCACTCACCAATCCATGAAAGTGCTTTATCAGAGAATATGCTCTATTTATCATTATTATTGCCTTTTACAACTGGAGTACCTATGAGCACCAAGTACTCCTTGGGGAAAAGGTGATAATAATTTAATCCCTCCTTGCATTTATATTAGCACTTTACAGATTCCAGAACACTTTCACATTAATTATGGTCTTTCTCCCTGAATCAATTCTTATTCTCACTTTAAAAAATAAGGAAATGAAACCAGATTATGTTAAGTGGCCTCTCTAAGGTCACACAGGTAGTGAGTGGGAAAGTTAAAATGGAAACCCAAGAGTTTCAACTCCAAGCCTGGGGTTCTTCTATTTTCCCTCCTCCAGGTCTCCTCTGTGGGTTCCTGCTCCCAATGAGCCTATGCTTAGAGTGAGGGTGCTTGGCCTAGGAGGCTCTGGGGGCATTTCCTTTATTCTCATGTGGAGTATGGAGAGTACAGGGCCTCACTGAAAGCCAGGAGAACAACTCCTGCAGGGAGCTTGGGCAAGGTTCCTGGTTAAGAAAAAATAATGGCTGATTCCAGCTATGGCAAAAGGGTCTCCACACAGAGACTGGGAGAAAAACTGCTCTTGACTGAGGTGCTCTTGCTCTGTCTTGTAAGTGAGGCATATTAAAGAGAACATAGTAGCTCCATTATTGTAAGGACTTAACAGCACCTGACAGTAGTAAGTGAAAATGGCCTGAAGACTTAGCCTAGGGTAACCTTTCACTGGTCATGTTGGCTGTGACCCTCCCTCACTGAATCTACTATGAAGTATTAGTCTACCCCCAACCCCATCAGTAGAGGAAGAACTCATTGAAGGCCCTAAGAACCCAACACAACTCCCCATTCCCCAAGTTTGTGACACAAGCCCTAGACCAGAGGCCAGGAGGCCACAAGCTCTGTCATATGCCTGGTGCATGGTTCTGGGCATGACCCTCATATGGCAAAGCAAATCAGGCTTTCTCTCCTACTTGTTTCACACGGTTGTTATGAATCTCCAGAAAGAATACTTTTTGGGGAGAAGTGCTTTGAAAGTCTATGCAGGTCACTATTCAGAGGTGAGCTATTTGCCATTCTCTGGTTCAGTGTTTCCAGATGTATTGAGCTGATGTCAGGCTCAATGGAATAATTTAGGATAATCTTCCTCTCTCAAGATCCTTAACATCTGCAAAACCCCTTTTGCCATACAAGGTAACCTTTTCCAAGATTAGGACATGCGCATCTCTGCAGGGGCATTATTCTGTCTACCACAGGAACTAAAGACAAGGGCTAAATGAACCCTCCCTTTGAGGAAATATGTAGGCATTCTTATCCTACCTCTCTGTGTAAGAAATCTGTGCCTCAGTCTCCCTATCTGTAAGTTAGAGAAAATTGCCTCTCCCCATTTGCATCTATAAAGTACTTTGGGGTTATCAAATACAAAGTGCTTAGTATAAAATGGTGATTACAATTGTAATATGACTTGGCACAAAGTATGCTTATATTAATCAGTGGAGCCACTACTAGATGCAACTATCATTGGGTCCCATGAGGAAAAGATTGGGGGGGTGCATCTATTAGATTCTGTAGTTAAACCTCACTAAATGATTCGTAATAGCAATTTACTTTGGCTTTATTAGCATGGAATGTGAGAACTCTCCTTTAAAATACCATATACCCCAGCTTCTTCCTGTCTTTGTAGTGATTGAAATGAAATAGAGGGAAGCACCAACAAGAGTGTAAAAGAAAGGACAAATGAGCACTGGGTTTGTCTACGTTTGATTTGCTGCAGGGTAGGAGGTTTACTGCCTGCACTTTGATTTTTCCTCTCCTTGCCTCTATACATTGTTGAGTCTCTGGCCTTTGGCTAAGAATCTGGCTAGAAAAGAATCACGTCTGAAGGCCCCAGGAGTGGGAGGAAGAGAACGGGTAGGGGAAGTGGATGGAAACAGCGTGTGGAAGGGAAGCAGAGGTGGCCACTTCAGGAAGCGTTTGTGTGTCTCACCATGTGCCAAAGCAAAGGAGAGGGTATACTAATAAAGTATTAGATGCCACTTGGAGTCATTTAGGTCTCAAGATTCAGTTAATGTACTTTAAGGCTTTATGAAGTCTCTCCTGGGCTATAGAACATTGGGAGCTTAATTTTCCTCTCCACCATCTTCCTGCCATCTCCCTAGAAGGCTTGAGGCTGTTAGGGCCCTTCCCTTGGAGCCCAAAGGCCAATGTGTTCAGGCTAGGGCCAGTCCCTGAGACTACAGATGGATCTCTGCATCCACCCTCACCCCCTCACCCACTCTGCAAATCTGAAACTCTACCTTACCTGCCCAGGGAGAGAAACAATCAAGAGACAATGCTACCCTCTTTAAATAGGTTTATAAAATGTTGAGCTCTTGAAGAATCTGTGTCCAGGAAAGGTTTGGTTACTGCGGAAAAAGTCCCAGGTGGGAGAATCAAGGCGGGCTCTGGACCTCGGGGCTCTGGGGAGTTAAAGGAGAAAGACAAGCCTGGAGAATGATTATAATCCTATTATGCAGAGCTTCCCCTATTTATTTCTTCATATGGATGAATTTGTATATATTTGCATTTGTTCTATCTGATAATATGCATAGAATTCAAATTGAAATGACTTGAATAGATTTGAATATTAATGAGGCGTTTAAAGGCTGTCATCCCAGCAGAGTCCCCAGCAAGGGAGTGTGCGGTGCAGAAACGCAGATAGCTCCTCTGGGCACCACCACCAGAGACACCGTGGGTCTAGAACTGGAAGGCGCCCTGGAGGAGAGATGCCCTTTTGGGTGGGGACAGAGGCCTGCCCCAGTTCCCCAGGTTCCAAGCCCAGAAGCTTACTTCACGGTGCAGGTGGTGTTGAAAAAGCCCCCCTGAGCATGTGTGGCTGAGACCTCCAGTATTTTTAACAAAACCATAAAAGGCAAGATGTTTTCCCAGATTAAGTAAAGCCTTCTTGCATTTCCTTCACAGAGTTAGGGGTAAGGTCTCATTTCAGTAAGACAGAGATGGGTATGTGGTTCTTCCTCAGTGACCCAAGAAGGTACTGGACTGTCTTCTATCTCAAATCCTAAGCTAGAAACACATAACACCTCCTGGTCATTTTTTCTACAGAATAATGGTAGTTAAGAAATGTGCTCTCAGTGGGCTTGATGGCAATCAACCTTCCTTGTAGGAAATCACTTGACACTGGTCACTGCAGCATATCTGCATTACCATCTGTAGCCTGCCAGGACTTTGGACTAAATTCTAAGAATAACTAAGATAGAATGGCTCGTCTAAATAAAAAGTCCTTCCCTATGGTCCTACTGGCCATCTTTGTCTTTCTTTGTCCACAAATTCAGGTGATAGGTTGTCCCTAGAGATGGGCCTGTGGTACCAGGCTTCAATTATTTAGAACTCAGCATCAAAATTTTTAAGCCAATCATGTAAGAATAGTACTTTGTAGCAACTTGCATTGGATTAACGGTAGTCCATTATATAGAGACCTAAGTACACCATCACAGAGTGCTAAAGTGTTGGGGACCAAAATTTCTAAGTGATGCCCAAATTATTTTATTTTGTCCCAACCGAATCTAGATTTATTCCAAGTATATATTACCAGCACCCATTTTGGTGTTAATTCTAAGAGAAATGATAAAAAATATACTTGTGAATCATTGACTTTCCTGGCCCTCGATGCTCTCAATACAACATTCTGAAAACTAAACTTACTATTTTAACCCCCATTGTGGCCCTAATCTTGGTAAAGGGCACTCATGTTTTCCAATACCTAACCTGGAAACCAAGTCTGCAGCCTCTTTCTTATCTCCCATATCCAGTTAGTTACCTTGTCATGACACCTTGTTGTCTGCACTGTCTTTCATAGATATATGTTCACTTCCTTTCCATTTTCTTCCAATTTCCCTACTCATTTTCTCCTGTACTACTAAAGCTTCCTAGCAAGTTCCTCACTTTTTTCCCCAAAGTTATCCTTCACAATTGTCATTTATCACTACTTGTATCTTCATAGAATGCAAGTCAGATTTCCTACTCCCCTTCTTAGCAAGCCCACTGGCTATCTTTGCCTATAACACAGAGCCCTACCACCTTCTCTTGGTATCTGACACCTCCACCCACATTGAAGGTACACTACAGTCTGGCACCAACTGTCTTTCCAGCACCTATCTTCCCCTCCATTCCTCCTTGCTCTCCAAGCTTCAGTCAAAAAAAGAATATTTGATGTTCCCTAAATATACCATGCCCTTCTGTCTTTGCTTATGCTATTCCCTCAGCCTGAAATATTCTTTTCCTCATCATTTATTGAAATGCTCTTCATATTTCAGAGCTCAGCTCAAATGTTGCCTGTTAATGAAGCTGTTTCCTGTTTCCCACTCTGAGTCTCTCTGTCCTTTCTCCTCCTCGACATGATAGGTATATGCTACTGTATCATTTGTTCAATCCTGTACATCTTATTTACTTAATATCTTTCTTACACAGTGATAAGTCCCAAAAGGAGAGAAACACTAATGTTTTAATAATTTTGTATCATCCAATCATCTCTGACAACACTCAACAAATGTTTAATGAGTGAGTAAGTAAATGAGCGGAAAAGATACAATATTGTATGCCTTCTATTCTCAGCGGTTTCCTTCCATTCAGCCCTTGCTCCCTCTAAGAGCACCTGTCTGTCTTGACAAGATACTGACATTTCTTAACACCTGCTTCATAGACAGGATATTTTCCAATGATCTCACTTAGTTCTTCATAAAAACAATATGGTGAAAATTCCTAATTTCTATTTTACAGATCCGGAAACTGAGTCTCAGTGAGGTTAAGGAATTCTCCCCAGGTCATCCTTCTAGTGGATAATAGAGCCAAAATTAAAGCTGGAGCCTTGTATCTCCTGTTGGTCCTCTCCACTCCCCCAGAGCTGCCTCTCTGAGTCAGCCAGAGAACAGCCAGACGCTTACCTTCCTCAGACTTCGTGTCAGGCTTCAGTGCTCTGGGAGAATGAATTTCCTGCAAATCAATCCTGGATGCAGTTATTATTTTATAGGGATGTTGTAAGTTGATAAGGTAGCTGTTATATGTTAATAGCTATTGTAATGTTGTTCTTAAGGCCTATTACTTGTGCTAGTTTGTATTTTAATGTGTGCAAAGGTGATTACAACTTTAATATGAATGTTAAACAGATTAGCTGATTTATATGTAAAATAAATAAATAAAATGGAACTCATACTCTCATTTCTATTCATTTCTCTCTCCCTTTCTCTCCTCACCACCCCCCCCCAAAGGCAAATGTGGTCTGTGGAGCATTGACAATGGAACAAAAAGAGAGTGTTTGCTGGGTGATAAATAATGGTTATAGAAGGGTCTCTTGTTCCGGGTGAATTCAGACTCTATGTCCTTAATAGCTGCTTGTCTGAGAGTTTGTGCTTTTGACCATGTTTGGGGAGCTTGGTTTTGTTTGAGAGTTGTGCGTTTGCCATTCTCCCCCTTAAAATTGTGTATCCCACCTCTTGCAACCCCGGTTGCTTCCTCAGTACACACTGCAAAACATGCCAAACTTCCGGGAAACCAAGTGTACCCCAATGCATCCAGGAGCTCAGGGCATAGAAAGGAAGAAAGATAAGACAGCAAGCAACTAGAGCACAGAAAGGCGGGGTCGGAGGGGAGGTCTCCATAGAGTTGTTCTTGTGGGAGCAGACAGCAAGATGCTAGCCCACCTCCTGGGGAGAGCATTCAGAGGAAGCTTCCTCCATGAAGCTAAGCTAGGAGGAAAAGCCAGTTAGCTAAGAAAGAGAGCAAGGGATGGGGAGCTGAGGGAATAGCATGTACTAAAGCCTGGAAGCATGAGAGAATGCTGCCCGCTTAGGGACTTGCTAGAAACTGGGTATAGCCAGCACCAGGAACACTCATGGTTGAATGTATTGTGCACAGAACCGGAAGTCAGGAAGCTTCAGGGAATGTAAATACAGACTATACTGGATAGTAGAAGAAATAACCTGTTTGAGGTTGCTAAATGCTTTCCTTTAGGACATAATTGCTGCCAGGGACAGGGGGGCAAAAGAAAAGGATGCAGGTTGGTTAAAGAAATTGCACACATAAAGGTAGAAGAAACCTCATTAACTGAAGTTTGAAGAGGAGGATGAAAAACACACCCACCATAGAGGACAGGGTACGACACAGGAAGAATGTAAGTCAAGGAAGAGGTGCATGGTCACCTTTCAAAGAAAATGCTGGAGAAGAGACACAGAAGCAATACTGAAAGTTGCATAGTTGATCACCTATACATACAGTGAATAATAATAAATTAAGGAAGTGTGAAAATCTAACACCCTAAGTGCTGACAGTTATCCTCAGGGCTTGGTGTCACAGGCTTGGGAGGAGGTACTTTTGAGGAGGCCACTGTGCTGGGAAGGAGGCTGTCAGTTGACTGGAAGCAGAATCGTAGTGCAGAAATCTACGTTCTGGAGGGGGGACACCTTGTGCACAGAAACCAAGTGAGGATTCAAAGAAAAAGGAACCGGAAGTGGTTGCCTCTGTCTATGTGAGTTGCAGGATATGGATGCTTTTTTCTAATTCAAAGTATAAATGGGACACCAAAGTCAAAGTCAGTTATAGCCAGAGTGAGAAACTTCTGCTCTCTGGACATTGGTTAGAAGACTAGTCCTGCTACAACTGAGTCCCTGATATATTTTTTAATTGCCTTACAGGCAACTTGATTACTCATAAGGTTGGGGGAAAAAAATCAATGAGGGACTCTGTCACTCTGGTCTCAAGTCTAACTAATTTTCACTTTTTCAACAAATATTTATTGAACACCCAATATGTGCCAGGAATTGTGCCAACAAGGCATAAACCGCTTAATGAAATAGGCAGGTACATAATAGGCATTCAATAAATGTTTGTTGCAAGAATACAAGAATGAATGGATTAATATATTGGGAACCTTGGGAAAAAAGTAAATGTTAAACTTAGAAATTCATAGTAAAGACAGGACTCTGGACATGGTTAGACACCAATATTAGGTTTTAGAATGATCACCGAAGTCTGCAGAAAAGAATGACATAAAAAGATGGGTGATAAAAAGAAAAGGTGGCTCAAGAAATGGCAGGTTTAAAAAATAAAACTTACTTTGACCGTACCATACACTTGATCTTGATGGAGAAGGAAAGGGCAGGAGCATCTAAAGAAACCAACGTGGCTGCACAGACAAATCTCCAAGGAACTCAGGTTTGAAAAAGACACATACAAAGAATGGCAGGCGGGGCACCTGGTAGAGGGTAAGGACAAAAGAGGAGCAGGAGCTGGTAACAAAGGTGCCAGGTGACACAAAGACCCAGAGTGAGCTGAAGCCTGAAGAAAAAGGAAAAAGGGAAAGGGAGATTTTTAGATTCCAAGAAAGAGGAAGAATAAAAAGGGCAGATCTTCCTTGGGCAATGCAGCGTGATATTTATCAGGGATAGAGAGCTTCTTCTCCACTCTTTTGGTACTATTTTTTCTATTATGCTTTTCACAGCTGAGGGACAATAAGGTTGAGAGAAAAAGAATTAAAACCTGACCTAAGGAATGTGATGGTAAGAGGTCATATCAAGTAGTGGTTTAGAGTCACCTAGATCAAGGATTAAGTGCCGGTTCCACTGTGTAGTCATACCTTGTGTAATGATAACCTCTCCTGGCTCAGTTTACCCTCTGTGAAATAGAGAAAACAAGAGTATGTGTGTCATAGATTTGTTGAATGGATTTTTTTTATCTGACATGTAAAAATTCAATAAATATTAGATATGATGATGATGATGATGGTATGTTTAAAATAAATCTGACTACTAGTTCAACAAAATTAAGCCCCAAAATACTGGAACAATTTGAAGGTATGATCCTGGAACCATTCTGGGTGAATAATTGCCAAGAAATATTTGAAAATGAGAGAGTCTGAAAAAATACCATACTTTTTTAAAAAGTGAAAGAGTGACAGTCAATTCTGGACACAAAGAATAGATAGACTTCATATAGAACTCTGGAAAAAAATTTCAAGAGATTTATTTGACTATAATTTCATAATCAATCTCTTCTTTGTGATGTTGTACTAGTCTCAAATTTGATAAACAAATCTTTCTTTGTCAGGTGTATTCCAGAATCTTAATTGAAGGAGTATTATTTTAATGAAATCTCATTAGCTAACAGTGAGACATGGTTACAAGTAATGTGCTCTTTGGTTTCCTCTGTAGAAAGCACTGTGTTTGTATTGGAAATGCTAACAACCCTGTGGTCTTCTCTGCTAATATGACCATATCTGGAATGGGTGTGGTCTGCCCTGAGAGCCACATCTTAGAGACCATTTACAAGCTAAGGCATATACCAAAGACTTGGAGATGGAAAAAATACTGGGAAATATGTATGAGGAAGGGTAGAGGAACTTAGTATTACTTAGGAAAGACAGCACTTAGGAGTTCTTCAGGTTTATTGTGCATGAGAATCAATGAGAATGATTTTTTTTTAATTGCAGATTCTAGCACTCCGATCCCTAGATCAGTATAGAGTCTAATTAATTAATCCCAGGAAGGACCCAGGAAATTGCAGTTGGACAGACATCCCAGAGGATTCTCATTCCAGTGGTCCAAGGACCATACTTTAAGAGCAGATCTAGAAACCTTTCTCTTGATTAAAAATTGCTAGTTTTAAGTGCTCACTGGCTTAGAAGAGAACCACATAACTGTCCTCAGTTTAAAAAAAAAGGGTGAGACTCCTCCATGTGATGAAGAGGACAGAAACCTAATCAACAAATTCTCATCTTGACTTACACTTGCATTTCCACTTCTGCGTCCCTAAATCTGAATATGGTGTCTGGCACACAGTAAGTCATCAGCAAATACCTGTTTAATGATATTATGAGAGAGTAGGAGACAAAAGCTTTGACAGTGAAAGCTTCCTGAACATGAAGGAGTAGTCCTCATTGGGCAGGCAGCCTACCATCCACAGCTGTCTTTATAGGGAGACTGGATCATAGTACATCGGGGATGGCATAAAGGAGATTGCTAAATTGGAAGAAAGGTTCAGCTAAGGTGACCTCCAAGACTTTCCACATTCTTAAAACTCAGTCGAAGAAATACAATATAGTCATGCACCACAAAACAGTGTTTTAGTCAGTGATGGACCACATATATGATGGTGGCCTCATAAGATAATAATACCTTTTTTAACTGCAGCTTTTCTATGTTTACATACACAAATACTAGCACTTGTGTTATAGTTGCCTACAGTATTCAGAAGAGTAACATGCAGTACAAGTTGTAGTCTTGGAACGATAGGTTACGTGTAGCCTAGTTGTATAGTAGATTGTGCCATCTAGGTTTGTGTATGTGTACTCTAGGATGTTTGCACAATGACAAAATTGCCTAATGATACATTTCTCAGAACGTGTCTTTCTCTGTGACACATGACTGTTATTGAAAGAAATGATTTGACTATGGCACAGAGATAATGTAGTCAGAGAAGTGTAGACAGGAAAAGAAAGATGGTGATGACCACTGTAGATAAAAGTAAGGAGCAGACATTTGAAACATAAGTGGTCAAGCCTGAAGAAGCATTTTCTATAAAGCACTTTTTATGTTTCACTTGTGGGTATTGATCACATCTGCAATATTTTACATTTTATGGAACTTAATTGAGTACCAAGTATGCAGTGAACACCTACTATACACAGACAGAATGCAGATTCAGACATGGCCCCTGTCCTCAAGGAGCACACAGGAGGACTGATGAGAATAGGAGCCCTAGTCCTGCCCCCAGAATCTCAAATGCAAGTACCACAAGAGAAGAACATTATCTGTCACATAAATTGCTATATTCTCAGCACTTTCAATAGTACCTGGCACGATGGGAGCATCAATAAATATTTGATGAATGAATGAATGAATGAGACTAGCATTTACTGAGTCCCTCCTTGCCAGGCAGTATAGTGCATACTTCACATATATCATTACTCTTAATTCTTCCAACCTCTGTAAAAAGTATTATCTTTATTTTACAGATGTCAAAATAGAAATGCTGTTGAGTTGCTTGCCCAAGGTCATAAAGCTCATACATAACAGAACTGAAGTAACTGAACCCAAGTTATTTATATCCTAAATTCATGCCATTTCTGCCCCATACAGTCTAGATAGCTCGATTTTCAGATAAGTGAATTGAGATTCGGAAAGGTGAAATGAATTTCTCAGGGTCATCATAATAGCTTGTAACAGAAATGGGTCTAGATCCAAGCTCTAAACAGTGATTTCAGCAGCACCCAGAACTTTTCATAACTTCCAGGTGCCTGACCTTGTCCACTCCTGAACTTGTTTCTGCTGACCACTGCAGACCCACATAGAGAAGGAGTGTGTGCCATAGCCAGCTCTCTGGGCAACTGAGTGGTGGCCCCTGAGGCTAGGTCAACATTGATTGGGTCAGCTTCATCTTGGCAGTGGGGTCTGGTAATCTTGGTGATAGAGAAGTCCTAAAATGATTCTCCCACCATAAAAATGAGCAGAATTGAATGCCAGGGGCCCTACAGTCTGTTATTCAGAAGCCCGTGACTAACATGCTCATGCAAATTGGCCTCGGGACTCAATTTTTGTCCTCTGTTTTTTTTTTTTCAAACCTAAAGTTGACAGTGGAATAAGTTGTCTGCTAAATTGTTCTCTGGCCTCTCTGGGTCCAGCAATGCCCTTAGTTATTCAAATATAATTCCCATTGACTTTGGCTGGTATCCTGCTTGAGTGAAAGGGTAAGCAGAATTTAACGCTATCAACTCAATCAGAAAAGCATATTGTTCCCTTTTTTTCTGTCGCTTTTTTTGTAGATGATGGAGGAAAATGAAAAAGGGACTTTTTTTCATTCCTTTGCAGTTGTGTTTAGCTAGCTGCACCATAACATTGTTCAAGGTAAGAAAAGAAGGGTAGGTCAGGAAGGAAGAGAAGGTGTGTGTGCATACATGTGGCACACATACATGCAAATGTGGGCCTGACGTCAGTCAGAGTTCTTAATGGTAAGCAACAGAAGCCATTTGGATTATATAAGTGGGAAAAAAAGATTGCACAGGTCACAGAATTGTCAGAAGAGTTGTGGAACAAGGCTCTGAGGTGGTCTAAAGAACATCCCAGACCACTATCAGAATGCCTGCTCCTGCCAGTAACATGACTGAAGTGATCTTGCCACAGCTGCCAACCCTGATGGAAAGAATGCTCACCTATCCTCTGCTCAGCATCACTAATTTTCATGGCTGGGTCTGAGAAGTGGATCAGATTAGCAGTGACAAGGTCATGGACCTGCATTCTAGCTGCAAGAGAGTCTGGGAAAGGCAACATCTGACATTTTTCAGGTTTGACATAGAGTGAGAAGAAGTCTTTTTTTCCCTCAAAGACTTATAAAAAGAAGAATTTGCCCTAAATATAGATAAGGTACTACCTCTGGGCAACCAAAAGGAATAGCAAATATCTACCGCAGACACACCTGGTAGACTTTTACTGCTGCCTTTGTGAGAGCTAAGTGTGTGCAGGAATGTGTATGCACAATCTTCTTCTCTCTCTACTAGACCTTTTTGCACAATCACCAGGTCTAGGGAAGGCTTACCAATTGATTAAAGCCTGTGATGTTTTTCAGTGAAAAAGATACTGAGGCATTATACCTTCTAACTCATCTGGAGTTCTCAACTTTCCAAACAAGAGAAACCTGATGAGCTTTGGTGTCACTTCTGCAGCAGTGAGTTTACAGTCATAAACTGGAGAAAGGGCTGTGTAAATTCTCATCCATTAATCTGTCTATTCCAGACTGATTGGATTTTCTGATGTTGCTATTCCCTCCTTGAGCACAGTTGCTGGTCATTTTGTCTGTCCCATGTGCTCAGCCCAAGTCACCCAGAGCACGCCTATTTGGAAAATCACTAGTGAATCATTAGAGTGTTTTAAAATAAATAAGATTTTTTTGCTTCTTCCCTGAAGGTTTTGCAAGATGGACTGTGGGAAAGATACAGAGGACTGTTTCAATGGCCTCTGCTAATTTGTGTTAGAGGTGTTGATTTATGATGAGTGCTTCCCCTTATAACATCTTAGGTGGAGTTCAAAGCAGAGAATCAGACTGATGATCTTATTTTTTTTCATTTTCATGGTTCCTTTCACAGCTCTTACTTCAGAAACTCCTTCTCGTAAGATTGCTGAGTTAAGGTAATGTGATCACATTTTTATGGGTGCACAACTCAGTAAGAAAGAGACTCAGTGATGCCAAAGGTCAAATGACAGTCTGGGAAGCCAACACCGAGCACAGAACATAAAAATCTTGTCCAGCTCCCAGTGATTTCTATATCTCTCATTTTCACACCTACCTGTTATCTCTTGAGAATTTTCAAGCAATTTGTAATGATTACAATCTTTTAGATAAAGATCATTATTCTCAGGTTATAGCTGGGAAAACTGGGGCATAGAATGAGTTGTCTCTGAAACTGCTATCCATTCAAGAATCAGAAACACACCTCAATGATTTTCACTAATGACTTAACCTCCAAAACGTCGCACTTTGCATAATGTTTATTCAGTTTTGTTTCTGGAATTTATGTCACCAGAAATGTAGATAATACTTTCTACTCATAAATAATCAAAAGCCACCTAAATAAGAATCTGCTTCTTAGTGGTAGATGACAATAAAGAGACAGTAAAAAAGGCAAAAGCTGTTTTGTTGGGATGAGGAAAATACAATACAAGGAGGGACCTCCCCCCCAAAAAAAACCCAGAATTTATTTATAAATTGTGTATTTATTCTTACATGTTTACACTTCAGTCACCTTCAAAGTCCTCTCTGTTTCATGCAATACACCTATCGAGACAACTTTTCCACTACTCAAATTAGTTTTTGAACTTGTCAATTTTTATGCTTCTGCCATTGTTTGCTTTACCTCTTCCAAATGTTTTCCTTTGAGGACTTTTTTCATCCAGGGCAACAACAACAACAACAAAAACAGTCACTCGAGGCAAAATCTGGTGAATAGAGAGGGTGGGGCATTCGGGTCATGCCATTTTTAGTCAAAACTGCTGAACACTCAACACAGGGTAGGCAGATGTGTTGTCATGGTGGAAGAACCAGTCACCTGTTTGCCACAACTTAGGATGTTTCTTCCACAAATCTTAAAACTTCCAGATAAAAACTTTGGTTGACTGTTTGACCTGGAAGAACAAATTACAAGTATACTACAAGGAGGCCACCCTCCAAAGGATAATTCAGTTTGGGGGAGGGATTCCCTCTAGTAAACAAAAGGAAAATGGAAAAGCAATATTTATTTAATATGTCAAATTCTAAAACTACCTGAGCCACTGGAAGGGAGACTGGCTGCCAGGGGAAAGGCCATGGCACCACCTTGATTTGTTTGTAGTGCCATTGCTGTGTAGACATCTGGCTTCAGATGGGCCTCATTGGATCCCAACTTGCAAATGTTTCTACACTTCCTTATATGTCACTTATTTGGAACATGGAAAACATTCTCACAGAAGCAACATTCTAAATTAGACTGAATTCCTTCACCAATTCACAAAATTGTACTTACTTAGGGATGTGGTTGAAATGCAGATTATTATTTTATGTTTATTTTATTTATTTATTAATCTTGTCATGATGTCAGCAAACTCATTAGCAATTCAATAATGGAATAAGTAAAGGTGAAAGCAAAATTATTCTGTAATTTGATACTTAATTAAAATCAGATTTCCTTAGATGACGGTATATTGGTACAGTTTATGAATTTTCTGGACCCTCTGAGGGGTTGACAGGACACTTTTAGGGAATTTAAAGACTGATGGTACTGGTCACTGAATGTCTAATGCTGCTCCGAATCTATGATTTTCTATGTAGTTGACACAACCACACCACTTAACTTTATACTTATTCATCTGTGATCATTAGAGCAGTGTTTAATTAAAAAAAATGTGAGAGATAGAAGAAAGGGAGGAAAAGAGGAAAAGGGAGAAAACTCAATTAAGTTAAGAAAAATTAAAAAGGCAGCCAAAGGAAATGGATACAAATATGGAAAAAACAGTGCCTGAAGTAAAATTAGCTGAGCTGTGAATGCTGAAATAGAAAGAAGAAAGACTTTTTCAAACACATGGTATATCCCTGAGGGAAAGGCTGGTGTTAGAGAGGCTGCATTTCTCTATTCTCTCCCAGGTGGCAGTGTCAACCTAGGGCAGTTTGGCAGTTGTAAGGAAAAAGGCTGATTTCAGCTGGGTTTTCTTCCTTATTGTGTTACCTTGACTCAGGCAGAGTCTTGCATTACTCACATAGACACAGAGCTTTCTTCATTTCCCCTCATTACAGTTCATTGCTGGAACTAACTACTAGCCCTTTAAAATTGTTTTATGTATGTATTTGGACTCCAGTATTGTGCAGTTCCCATGTGCCATGGAGTTGGGAGAAGGTACAAGAGGAGAAGACCCTGAAAGTCTCTGCTGCTACCTCTTTCCTTCACCCAACAAGAGAACCGTAGAAGGCACCCATCTCCAGCTTTGAAGACATCTGCAAAAGTGAGACATATGTAGGGATGCCATGTTCTCTTGCAAAATTACTCAAATGAGCCTTATGCCATCAACGACATGAAAAAGGATCATGGCTACCATAACAGTTCACAGGAACCTCTTTCACTTCTTAAAGGTCTTTCACGCTTTTATTTTCGTTTGCAGAATGTGCCCAAGAAGGAAGCACATTTCTTGTGCTCTCCTATGAGATTGGCTTGGCTTGCTCTGAACATACCCTGCTCCATCATCACCCTACTCAAAGCCCCTGCCTGGACATGACGTGCTTACTCTCTCTTCCCCTGGTTGACACCTACTCATTTTTCTAG
>CAUYQG010027470.1:0-10231 GCA_963574415.1 Tarsius wallacei
GCAGTTGTTGGGAAGATGAGACACATAGCACCTAGCAGTCCCAACAGCCAAAGCTTGAGCCCAACCTTGGTACTTGCAGCTCAGCCTGGGTTTCTCCTGTCCCCCACAGTGTCATCTGTCACCAAGCATAAGTGTTGGACAAGGCCACTCTGTGACCTTGACTGAGGGAGACAAAGACCAGGCACTGTGCCCTCAGGGCAAGCAGGAGGTGAGTCATGCTATGAAGGGCATCTCCATCTTTTGTAGCAGGTGGGGTGGCTTGAGGATTGACAGCCGGGGTTAGAGATGCACCCCCCACTCACCTCAGCGAGGATTGGTGTCTGGGCATTTGGGGGGTTGGTCTGTGTTCAGACCTGATTGCACAGTGCCTTGTCTTTGTCTCCCTCGGTCAAGGTCACAGAGTGGCCTTGTCCAACACTTATGATTGGTGACAGATGACACTGTGGTGGACAGGAGAAGCCAAGGCTGAGCTGCGAGTACCAAGGTTGGGCTCAAGCTCCGGCTGTTGGGGCTGCTAGGTGCTATGTGTCCCATCTCCCCGACAACTGCACAGAAAAGTTTATCCTAACCCCATGATACTTCCCCCTTTTCCCCACACCCTAGTCCATGGCCATCCTCAGCCTGTGCTGAGATGGGGAAGCCTCAGCCCAGCCCCCTTCACCATCCACAAGCTGCAGACCTGCTCTGCACATCACAGCCTGGAGGCCTGCCTGCACAGGGGTGGTGCAGGGGACTTGCGCCACTCTTCCTTCTACTCCATTGCCATGAGGACCTCTGAGATCTGGGACCTGCCCTCAGTGATCAGCCCTGTCCTAACAGGCATTCTGTGTCTGCAAACACATATCCACAGAATCCCATGAGCTGCCCTAGAAAAACACTCAGGAAGGGGCTGCCTCCAGACAGTGCCCGGGAAGTGTGGCCTCTTGCTTTCCTATCATGCCCAGTGGCTTGGTAGTCACCTTTTGTGACTTGAGCTTATCTTTGGCCTGTCTTCTTCTCTACCCAGTGGCTCACCAAAGTACTCTCCGTAAGAGAAGCTTTGGGAAATGGAAGATTTTTCACCTTGTTCCATGATTTGAATGGGGAAGAGGCTGGTTATAAATGAAAGGAGCAGAGGGAGACTTCCTGAGGAAGGGCTTCTGATATAGGGCTCTGAGGGATGAGTAGGAGTCTGTCCACATGAGGCAGAACAGGTATAAGCAAAGTCAAAGGGCATGTTCACCAGCCAAATGCAATGTGTAGTTTTTCAGTCATGAGGACCTGGGTGGACAGGAAATCAAGAGCTTTAAAAATCTCTCCCTGCTGTCAGGCAACATCAACCAACCAGACCAAATGCTACATCTCTTATTGCTGCATTGAATTTGTCCTGATGAAGCTGCTGAAGTATGCATTGCCCAAGGTAAGATCCACTCCCTTCCACCCAGCCCAGTGACCAAATCTGAGCCTGCTCACGCACAAGTTCTCCATAGTCCCAGGACAAGAGCAAGATCTCATGCTTTCTCCACCACTCTACCCTCATACCCTCCCTTCCAACCATCCTGGCCCTTCCAGCTGCAGAGGTGTCCAGCTTCATCCTGTCTCAGGGCCCCTGCCAAGCTCGTCCCTCTGTCCTGTGTGTCTTTCCCCAGAACTCACACACATGTGATGCTGCAGGAGAAGCATCACTTGCTAGTGACCCCATGGTGAGTCCAGGCCTCTGCCCCACCTCACCCTTTATCCTGATGCCCAGGTTCCAGGGACCCCTGCTCCTGCATACATCCCCTGTTCTCATCTGTCATTGCCAGGGATGGTGGGGGGCAAGTTCTGTTCTCTTCACCTCTGCATTCAACTACCTATGGTTCCAGGCACACAGTAGGTGCTCAATTAATGCTACTTCCTCCCCCTTGCCTGGGCACCAAGGAAGCAGGGCTCTGAGATTGCCCTAGCCCTGCCCTGGCCCTGCCTCAGGATCTAACTCCACAGTCTTCACCAGTTCCTATGTTAGTCTCACGTGACAGAGGAGCTGCCGAGAGGCTGAGTCACCTGTGTGAGGTCACACAGCTAGTTAGAAGAAAAAGCAGGGCTCCACCCAGGCCTGGTGATTTGGCCTGACTCCACGCAGTGACTCCCTCTTGAGGATGTTGGGGGACATACTTTAGAGATTCCTGTCTGGTGCATGCCATTTAGAAACACAGACTGAGCCCTCCCTTCTGGCACTGCATTTAGTGAGCTGCACCAGGAGGTGACTTGCCACCGAGTCAGCCCCAGGCTCCAGCTCTCAGGGCTTTTGGGCAGAGAACAGGCAGGAGGGCAGGTGCAGAGTCAGAGGGAAAAGTTATTGTGGTTTGTGCTGTAAAGGTTCAAGAGGCAGAGACAGAGTGATGGAGTGTGTGTGTGTGTGCATGTGTGCCTGTGTGTGTCTGCCTGTGTGTGTGCATGTGTGTGTGTGTATGCATGTATCTGAATGATTCAGGCCCAGTTAGGCTGCTCTGGGGAGGAGGATTTCCTCTGAATTCCAAAGGGAATAAAGTCACTTTGGGAAGAGCAAGGGGAAGGGAGTTCTGGTTAAGGGCAGGAGCGAGGTTTGGGGAGAGGAGGCAGCTGTTCCAGGCCCCCCAAGTACAAAGCTGTGGGTGTTGTGAAGTCCTTGGACACATGATTTTCTGTGGCAGGCACGTCAGATCTCTCTTGAGCTGAAAATGGGAAAAGTCTGTGAGGTCTTTCTAAAATTTCCCTTTAAAAATGGAGAGAAAAGAGAAGAAGCAGGCTTAATAGATCAACTCCAGGATTGACTCAGTATATAAATCAAAAGCTAGTGGCTTCATTCCAGGCACAGGCATGACATCCATGGGGAGAAGGTGCCTTTCAGCATGTGAGAGGCCCTCCCTTCACCTCTGGGGTGGTGGCCCTAGGGCTGCACCACAGAGATGTCCTGAGTCTTGGCCCCTAGTCCTAGTATCCTGAGTCTTGGTACTTTGTCATGGTGTTGGGGTGAGAGTCATGCAGCTGGGAGGCAGGTGCATGCTTGGCCCCTCTCTGTTCTCCCAGGAATTTGGGGTTGAGGGTGACTGGCCCACAGTCCAGCTGTTCTAAGGAGCTATAAAGGAGCCATGGCCACAAGTCATGACCTCTGTGACCTTGAGCAGTGGCTTCCTGGACCCCGGCATCCTATCTGCAGATGTTATGTCACAGTGTGCATTTCTCAAAGTCACCAGTGAGATTTGCAGGAGGCTCATGGTGAGTCTCCCATGGTGGACCCACAACAAAATGAGGGATCATAGAAAAGAACAATGAGGCTTCATGTAAGCGGGTAACAGAAATGACAGACACACACAGCCTCATGTCATTCCATTTGAAGGAAAGACCAAGAACCCATCCAGAGCAGGTGGCATTTGCTGTGGTTCTCAATATCTTAGCTCGGGGGTCTGTGCCCAGGACCCAGTGACAGGCTTGGAGATGATAAGTAAGTCAGTAGCTTTCTGGAGAACCAGGGTCCCAGAGCCTATGGGGTTTTCAAGACCACATCTCGTGTCACTGAGAGCTTTGCCTAGCCAGCCAGGTGCTTCTTCCTCACCCAACTTGGGAGAGTGGCCAGCACCATGTGTTCTATCCACACCTTGTAGACCTGGGTGATTGAATATCCTAATCAGATGTTGTTTCATGGTGAATGTGTAGCTATGGTTTGTTTTGTCCCCATCCCCAAGCCACCCCATCTTCTTTCTTTTTAAAAAATTTTTGTTGCCTTAAACACTATGAAAACAGCCCACTAGCCTCTCATCCTGGACCCTGTTAAGGTCCTTCTGCTTGCCCCCGTCCTTGGCCGTAGACTAAGGTGACTTCCATAGTCAAATCACAGGAAGGCACTGGAATGACAGCCTGCCTTCTCAGGACATAATAACGGAATGGAACATGATATCCACTTTGAATGACTACAGAGGTTTTGACTGAGGAGACCACACTGTGTTTAGCCAGGCCAGACTCTTGCTGCTTGGACATTTGGTAGTTTCCATGTTTCACAATATAAACTGTGCTGCACTGAATGTATGTGTGCCTGCAGGTATTTCTTTTCAATTTTCTGAAGTTAAAGGCCAGGATGAACTTCTGGACCAAGAATATGAATATTTGCGCAGCTTCTGAAGTTGCTTCTGAAAACATTCCACTTGGCCACCAACAAAGTTAGGATAGATAAGTTCCACACAGCTTTGCCAAATTTTGTGTTTGACCATTTTTTCTATTTTCCTTGATACCATTCTGCTACTGAAATTTACCTATCTGTAAAAACTATAAAGGATGAACAGCTTTTATTACATTTGTTGACATCCTTTCCTTGAATTGTTTACTTGTAATGAGTTTTTAAAAGAATACTTGGGCTCCCTAATGGAGGAAAAAAAACAGGGCAAGGCTATAACTAGACAAAAGAAGAGAAAAACCCAAATAATTATCAGTTATATAAAAGCATTCATAAGAATTGGTAAATGCAAATTTATTATAAAGGAACATATTCCTGTATTTGCAATACATGTATTTACAGTAAAATAAAATTTCCAAGCCATAAGAATAAAGGAGGAAGTGACATCAGAGAAGATGGTGAAGCAGAAAGCACTGGAAATTCATCTCCCCATCTAGACAGCAATGACACTAAGAACTCCTAGGTCTATTTGAAGGCTGGTTGGGTGGTATTTCAAGGTAAATTTTGGTAATTTCAGCTCTTAGCCCAGTAGAGGCTACCCACCCCTATCCCCAGCCCCGAATGTGTGTTCCTGGAGCAGCCTGCAAACGGTTTGCAGGAGCCAGAGTGTGCGATGAGGACCTTGTCCTCCAGGTAGTCCTGATCGTTGGCAGGTTCCTTTTTTTTTTTTGAGTTGGAGTCTCACTCTGTCGCCCAGATTGGAGTACAGTGGCCACTCCTGGCCACTGCAGCCTTGACCTGCTGGTCTCCGGTGATCCTTCCGCCTCAGCCTTCCAAGTAGCTGGAACTACAGGCGTGCGCTACCATGCCTGGCTCATTTTTTTGATTTATTGTAGAGATGAGGTCTCACCAAGTTTCCCAGGCAGGTCTCAAACCTGTGGGCTCAGGCAATCCATTCACCTCAGCCTCCCAAAGCGTGCAATTACAGGCTGAGCCACCCAGCCCAGCCTTGGCAGGTTCTGATTGTGGAGGTGTAGACCCCCAGATGGGCAGCTGTCATTGCAACCATCACCAGCTGAAGCAGCCTCCACAGGATTTAAAGTGCCAGAGCTCTTTTTTTCTCCTTATATTTTCCCCTTTTTTTCCTTTTGGGAGTCAGACTTTATGACGAGGACATTCAGAAGCAATCACATATATTGGAGAATTTAGAAAATCATCATACAAGCCAGGGAAAAGCAGATGATCAGAAAAGGCCTGAGAAAACTGTAAGTTTACATGTGAGGCTGATCCTTGGTCCAGAAGCAACTGACTGAGAGCAAAATCAAAAACAAAAAGTCATGAGTTCTGTGGAAATGGGACAACCTAATTTCCAGAGTTGTCATATTAGATCAGTATCCACTCCAATTGGACAGTATATTCAAATGCCCAATTTGGGACATAAAAATGTTAAAGGGCATACAAAGAAACAAGTAAGAAGCATTCAAAGGAAAAAATAACATCAATAGAAACCTTTCCTGAGAAAAACTATGTGGCAGACCTATTAGACACAGATTTTAATACAACTGTCTTAAGCATGCTCAAAGATCTAAAGGAAAATGTGGAGAAAAACAGGGAAAGGATGTGTGGACAAAATGTGTGGAAAAATGGAGGTAGCAATAAAGAGATAGAAACATAAAAAGGAAACAGAAAGAAATTTACATTTACATGAAACTCATGGAAAGGTGAACCAACACCTCCACCAAATTCCTCCAGCACTTTGACTATGTCAGTTCACTGCCTGCTGTCTCTAGGGACTTCTCACTTGTTTCTTTGTATGCTTCTTAACTTTTTTTAGCATGTCTGCTAAAAAGAATTATTGAACAGAAAGATTGAGTGTCAGGGCTCATACCTATCATCCCAGCACTTTGGAAGCCTGAAGTGGGATGTTCTCTTGAGGCTAGGAGTTTAAGACAAGCCTAGGCAACACAGTGAGATCCCCATCTCTAGAAAAGGGAGAGAGAGAGAGAGACAGAAGAAAAAAAATCCCATAGATGTGAAAGCAGATTTGAAAGGCAGAATATAGAATCAGTGAGCTTAAAGATAGGCCAACTAGAATTATCAAGTCTGAGGAACAGAAAGAAAAAAAGACTGAATAAAAGTGAGCACAGCCTAAGGGAGTTTTTGTACACAATAGAGTGGCCCAACATAGGCACCATGGGAGTCCCAGAAGGAAAGAAGAGAGATGAGGGCAGAGAGACTATTTGAAGAAATAACGACCATAAACTTCACCAAACTGATGAAAGACATGAATATAAATATCTAAAAGCTCAACAGACTTATAAGAAGGATAAACACAGTATGATACATACTCTGTCAAAAGACAGAGACAGAGAGTTCTGAAAGCAGCAACAGAGAAATGACATGTCACATACAAGTCATAATCAATAAGATGATCAGCAGATCTCTCCTCAGGGACCCTAGAAACAGCAGGCAGTGAGCTGACATAGTCAAAGTGCTTGAGGAATTTGGTGGAGATGTTGGTTCACTTGACCTTTCCATGAATTTTATGTAAATATCTATGGAGAAATCTCCCTTACTGTGTCAGTAAAAATGGTTTGAAATGTTTCCAAAATTACTTATTTAAAATGTATTCACTGCAACTAGTGGAATATATATATGCATATATATTACTGTATATATGCATATATACCATTTCCATCTGCTTGCTTCTGCATTTCCCCTTTCTTTGACAACCTCACTTCCCCATTCTTCAAGGAAGTAGAAACTCCTGGAAATCCCTCACTATCCATTCTGCCCCTTCATCATCATTTAACAAACCCCAAATTTTAGTTGATTCATTGTCCCCAGCTAAAAGACTATTTTCCAGCTTCCCTTGCTGCTACATGTCACCAAGTTTCTAAATTCTGGCCAATGAGATGCCATGACAATGGTTCTGTGAAACTTCTTGATCACTCTACTAAAGACCAGTCTTTCTTTCTCTCCTCCCTTCCTTCTCCTTCCTGCTTTCCCCATTAGTATGACAGCTGGAGCTCTAACATTCATCTCAGATCATGAGGACAGGGATACAACATGGAATAGGGAGTGTGACCTGGAAGGAGGTTCTGTCCCTGGTGATTTCATACAGCTTCCACACTGGAGTGTCTACTTCTGGGCTTCTTTTATATATGAGAGAAACAAGCCTTTTCTTTCTTTCTTTCTTTTTTTTTTTTTTTGCCTGCTTCTACCTAATAACAAATATTGACATCCTTGGTATTTCCTTCCACATATTCCTCCAGGCCATACAAATATGTACAATCACATATGCATATACATATACGTATATGTGAATGTTTTACCTGTCTTTTGTTTAAGAATAATGTCAACAAATGTCTTTGCTTCTATCTTTCCTCAAAAAAAGAGAATAATGCACATGCAATATTAAGCAAAAATTGCCCATTATCTATAACTCTAATCAGCAAATATTTTTAAAAGTTCATTCTCAGTACTGGCACACATCAGGTGAAATGAGGGCCCTCTAACCCTGCTGGACAGAGATTTAACAACAGGTAACAAGAGCCTTAACAATGTTTCTGATCTCCAGGGCAGCATTTTACCTTTTTAGGAATGCATAACAAGGAAGCAGAAAGGCAGAGATCTGTGTCTAGAAATGTCTTGCAATAATGTAGAAAACACTAAAACTTTACCCACTGGGAAGCAGTTGGGTAAAATATGGTACATTTACAAAATGGAATATCATGTAATCATTAAAAGTGGTGCTTACAGATAACTCCAACAGCAGAGGAAAATGTTCCACATACAATATAAAAGAGCAAGCTCTAAAGTAGACATTTAAAAAGACATGACTCATCCTTGGGAAAAGTCCAAATGCAAACATTTTAAAATGTGAATATCATGTGTCTCTAGAGTGGCCTTCTGGGTAACTTGAGTCACTTTGCATGCTTTTCTTTGTCTCCTGGATTACAGGAAAGGTTTACCCGAGACATTTATCTGGTCTATGTAAATCTTTCTCCAAGGACACAGGAGGCCAAATTACAACTGCTGCAGTCGCTGGAATACTGAAACCATGTGGCAGTGCTGGAACCCCTGAGCTCGGAGCACCCATGATCTCAACCCCTTGGGATCCTCATCCCACATCTAACTATGACCTCGGGTCAGACTCTGTGCCACAGCCCAGGCTGGTGGACAAGCCTTCCTCTGGAAGGACAGCAGAATGACCAATGCTCCAATGGAACTGCCGTGTGACCCGTGTGAGTAGAAGGGAATGGGGAAACTGAGGCAGGGAGAAAAGAGCAGCAACATGCTTGCTGCCTGTGGATACCACACTTGCATCACCTTATGGTCTCACTTCACAGATTGGGACGCCAAGGCCCCGAGCCCCTCCTCTGTCATCCTTCTCAAGTTAGGTATGTCTTCCAGTCAGTTCTCTGATTTCTTTCTTTCTTTTTTTCTTTCTTTTTCTTTCCTTCTTTCCTTCCTTCCTTCCTTCCTTTTCTTCTTTCATATTTATATTGTCTCACTCTATCATCCAGGTTGTAGTGAGTAACTTGATCATAGTTCACTGCAGCCTTGAGCTCCTGGGCTCCGGTGATCCTCCCACCTCAGCCTCCCAAGTAGCTGGGATTACAGGCACACACCACCACATCTAGCTAATTTTCATATATGCTGTAGATACATGGTCTCACTATGTTGCCCAGGCTGGTCTCAAACTCCTGGCTCCAAGTGACCCTTCCACCTTGGCCTCCGAGTAGCTGGGACTATAGGTTCATGCCACCACACATGGCTAATTACTAAATTTTTTGTAGCGTTGGGGTCTCACTGTTGCCCAGGCTGCTCTCAAACTCCTGTCCTCAAGTGATCCTCCTGCCTCAGCCTCCCAAAGTGCTAGATTGCAGGTGTAAGCCACTATGCCAAACCTTATGTCCCAGTCATTTCTGTGTTAGATATATGTCCACAGATGCAGGTCCTTCCTTTTTTGTGGGTGTATGGCAGAAGCTTCACAATATCACATCCCTTTTTGCAAAGTCCTTTTGGCTGCACAGTACAGGGGCCAGGCAGGGTGCAGAGGAAACAGGGTTGGTTCTGAGTTCAGGACTAGCCTGGCCCTGAACAACCTGTTTGGACAGCTGCTGCCTCACTCAGCTGAGGGATTGGGATTCCATCTGTTACCACACAGAGAAAAATGCCACTCCTTATTTCCTCCCACCAGAGGGAGAGGGTGGGCAGCTCTTCAAGCTGGGAGTGGAGAGCAGCCTGGCCCTCCTCCCCATCCACCTCAGCTCCTGTGCCCTGGCAGTTATATTGTCAAATGGGCAATACAAGTTCCCAAGTGACCGAAGGGCAAGAGTGGAGGCGGGAGAGGAGCAGACGCTGGAGAAAATGCTCCTTATGGCTTGAAAATGGGCCTGTGGGTTGCCTTTCCTTGTGGACGCTGCTTAGCATTGGGTGCTGGCTGGGAAAGGAAAGAAGAGCAGGGAAGTGAGGTGATTTTTGGCTTTCTTTTTTATTTGACTGTTTTTTTTTTCTGAATTAAAAAATCTGAAACTTAACCTGAGACCGCTGTGCTGTGCTCACTCCAGAGTCAGCCTACCCACCTGCTACCAGAGGCAGAAACTGAGGCAGGGCCTTTGCCCTGCTGCCCTTTCCCCCTCTGTGTTCACCCAGGGAAGGTCCTGACCACCCTGTGGTGTCCGATGGGACACCATCTTGGCCTCCCCCACCACACTGTGTGCCGTGAGGTAAGGGCTTTGGGCTGTCACATAAGGACCACAGATGATTGGCTGAATGGACTTCCAGGGGATAACGTCCTGGGTTGGAGCTTAAGCCATCAACCCACAAACTCCTCCTTGATCTCTGTGTGTCCCAGAAGATGGGGGCCATGTCTGGCTTTTGCTGCATCTGGTGCTTAGCAAGTCCTGGCACGGAGTAGGTGCTTTACAAATGTGTGCTGAATGAAGGAAGAAACAGCGGTTCACCTGCCCCTCTGGATGGGAAGTGGGGAGGGAGTTCCAGAAGAAGAACTTTTCCTCCTCACCACTGGACCAATGGACAGATGGCCTGATGTAAAACAGGAAGGGGGCATTCCTGGGCATCCCTGCCAGCAGCCTTGTGGGAAGCATGGCCATC
>CAUYQG010027478.1:0-51946 GCA_963574415.1 Tarsius wallacei
CCTGTAGTTCCAGCTACTTGGAAGGCTGAGGTGGAAGGATCGCCGGAGCCCAGCAGGTCGAGGCTGCAGTGGCCGGGAGCGGCCACTGTACTCCAGTCTGGGTGACAGAGTGAGACTCCAACTCAAAAAAAAAAAGTTAAAAAAAAAAAAAATTAAGCTGGGTGTGGTGGCTCACACCTGTAATCCCAGCACTCTGGGAGGCTGAGGCAGGAGGACTGCCTGAGCCCAGGAGTTTGAGACCACCATGGGCAACACAGTGAGACCTCATCTCTCCAAAAAAAAATCAAAGAATTAGCCAAGCGTGGTAGTAGGCACCTGTAGTCCCTGCTACTCAGGAAGCTGAGGTAGAAGGATTGCCTAAGCCCAGGAAGTCGAGGCTGCAGTGAGCTGTGATCATGCATGCCACTACACTCTAACCCAGTGACAGAGTGAAACCTTGTCTCAAAAAAAAAAATATTCAAATTGAGATCTGAGAGACTTAACTCAAATACCTGAGGGAACACATGCTCCTTGCTAAGAGGTCAGCATGAACAAAAGCTGAGATGGAAAGTAGCTTCCCTACATATTTGGGAATTGCCAAAACAAAAATGATATTCAATGCTATGGGAATGAACAAAATTGCACTCAAGGTGAAGAGAAGGTTATCAGCACAAACACTGAGATGGAAAGCTTAGAAAAAAGAGAAGAAAAATAGAAATGCTGTGGTATCACTTAAGGTATCAAAAGTTTCAACGAAGAAAGTAAGTAGTCTCCTATGTTAAATAACTCTGAAAAGTGAGAGAGGGAAAAACTAAATATCCTGTAGATTTGGCAAAATGAAAGTCACTGGTTACTTAGAACTGCTTGGTGGTCACATAACTGCATAACCGCAACACATTTAACCAGGAAGTTACTTGTAAATTGTCACTAAGTAAAACCAGAAATTATTTCTGATTATTCTACAATTATACTACCTTTAAAAAAAAAAATACTCTTCCTTTTTTTCTACCTGCTCTTTATTTCTTTGCTATTCTTTACTTATTTACTATTCTTGCCTGTTCCCTGGAAATTATAATGGTAAGTTCAAAGTACCCGAGTCTTACTATGTTAGAGATGGATGACAGTGCAACTGATATTCATACCTAAAGAGACTGAGGGAGTCTACTATCGATATACCAGACTTTTTCCTGGTATATTTGCCTGGTATGTATTAAAAGTCTAATGTTATTTTTAAAAAAAAGTAAAATCTCCTGGTCATTCCTATTCTATAAGACCCTTTAATGATTTTTCTTTACCAGAATTTGTTCCTCAGCATCACAACAACCACTGTCATTTTCTCCTGTAGCTTTTGTGCAAACTGATATGTGATTAAATGGGTACTGTTTTAATTAATCCTAATGTAATAAATCTAATTCAAATAAAAATTTAGATTTTTTGTTTTTTTTTAGTCACAGTCTCACTCTGTCACATAGGCTGGAGTGCAATGGCAGGATCACGGCTCATCGCAACCTTACACTTCTGGATTCAGGGGGTCCTCCCACCTCCTCCTCCTAAATAGCAAGGATGACAGGCATGTGTCATCACGCCTGGCTAATTTTTTTATTTTTTGTAGAGACATGGTCTTGTATGTTGCCCAGGTTGGTCCCAAACTCCTGGGCTCAAGCAATCCTCTTACAGGCATGAGCCACCACACCAAACCTAAAAATTTCGCATTATATCATCAATAAATTAAGGATAATTAATTTTTAAGTACTGTAATTTGCAGAAGATACTTTTAAAAGCTAATTCTGGCTGGGTGCCATGGCTCACACCTGTAATCCCAGCATTTTGGGAGGCCAAGATGGGAGGATTTCTTGAGCCCAGGAGTTCAAGACCAGCCTCGGCAACATAGCAAGACTTTACTTCTACAAAAAAAAATTAGCCAGTATAGTGGCGCCCACCTGCAGTCCCAGCAACTTGAGAGGCTGAGGTGGAAGGATCACCTGAGCCCAGGAGGTCAAGGTCGCAGCAGTGAGCTGTCATCATGCCAGTCTACTCCAGCCTAGGTAACAGAGTGAAACCTCAACTCAAAATAAAAATTTTTTTTAAAGAAATGAAAATGAGAATTAAAATCTAGAACATACAATGGTTATTATCAAGAAATACACTGCTGTCCATTTACAAATATTTGAGCACAGTTCACTGTTTCTCAATGGGAGCACTACTGACATCTGAGATGAACAACTATTCAACGTAAAGGACTGTCTAGCACAAAGCAGGACATTAGCATTCCTGTTACCTGCCTATTAAATACCACTGAATGCTCTCCACCCAAGTCACTGTGAGAATAAAAAATGGTCTCCCAAAATTCTGGTCTTTCCCTAAGGGTGTTACACAATACCATCCAAAGTTGAGAACCACCAGTAGCAGTTTGAAGGCACCACAAACGTTTCCCATCTTGATGAAAATCTCTCTAATGAACACTCTCAATGTGTGTATGTGTGTATGTGTGTGTGTGTGTGTGTGTGTGTGTGTGTGTGTGTGTGTGTGTGTGTGTGTGTGTGTTTTGAAGCTTCATTCTCGAGTGCAGTGGCATGATCATGGCTATCAAAGCCTTGCCCTGATGGGCTCAGGTGATTCTTCCAAAGTAGCTGGAACCACAGGCCACGTGCCACCACATCTGGCTAATTTTTTGATGGATTGTAGAGACTGGGTCTGGCCAAGTTGCCCAGGATGGTCTCGAACACCTGGACTCAGGCAATCCTCTCCCTTCTGCCTCCCAAAGTGCTGGAATTATAGGCGTGAGTCACTGTACCCGGCTCAGACTCTCAAATTTCTATCTTAATATACAAAGCATCATACTTAACATTAATTTTAACATGTCTTGATGATAGAGCATCCTGATTATGAACACTATTATGTGCTATTGTAATGTAAATAACAATTAAAGAGTGTGCTATCTTTAGTCCTATATTAATTGACCCAGTCTATTATATTTGGACATGATAAGACAATTACTTGACATAGATACTACTTTACGTGTCTTTTCCATTTTAGCTTTCTTGGCCAATATTTTTTCCCCTCTAGACTCTCTGCTTCCTCTAGCATTCTTCCTGCACTAGAGTGATTTTTAGCTCCTAATGGCCATACTCATTAAACCAAAAGCCTGAAGTGATAGATGAAGGCTTAAAGATGGCTCCAGGCCTTCCTAAAAATTAAAGTGCATGGGATTGGGAGTAGCTCCCCTCTTTCTCACTAAAAATTTGTTAACGTACTTTTGATTTTAAAACAATGTGATGAGTTTAAAACTCCAAAGATCTGCCACCTGAATAAACCAGAAATTAACAAAGCACTTATTACTACATAATCTTCAGGAATAAAGTACACTACTATATAATATTACCAAATACTCTACTCAAGTATTAAAATTATTACCGATAATGTTTTAAAAACTCACCTGATTTCTTTTAGTCCTTCTCTCTGGATAACTTGAAGAATTTCTTTATGACTCATGGGTGTATTGGGGTATTTTTCTAAGACCTGAGAAACAAGTATATAATAATAAATTATTTCTTCTTATTTTAAGCTATTATAAATATATATAAGATTATATTTCATATTACAATTGTCTTAAAAATTACATCCAGAACATACATATCTAGAGATTTTTTTTCATCCTTTAACTGAGAGATCCCCAAAAAACCGAAATTTTTTATAAAAGATTGTGTATTTATTCCTACATGTTTAAACTTCAGTCACCTTCAAAATACTTTCCCTTTGATGCAATACACCTACCAAGACACTTTTTCCACTGCTCAAAACAGTTTCTGAACTCATCAATTTTGAAGCCTTTTAGTGCTTTTGCCATTTTTTGTTTTACTTCTTTCACATTGGCAAAAGATTTCCCTTCGAGGATTTTTTCATCCAGGGAAACAAAAGTCACAAGACCAGGTGAATAGGGAGGGTGGGGCACAGGGGTCATGCCATTTTTGGTCAAAAACTGTTGAACACAGCACAATGTGGGTAGGTTGTCTGTGTAAATCACTCATCAAAAAAAGGGCAAACATGTTGAAAGAACCCCCCCCAAAAATTCACTGAAGCCAAACATAGCCTCTCACAACAACAATAGCTGGCACACTGATGCTGATGGGTTCCTAGAACACTTACCCGGAGGAAGCCTGTACTACAAAGGGCCCGCTCTCCAAAAAATAATTTTGGGGGGAGGATCCCCTCTACTATTTCAGAGTAAGTGGAAAATTAACAATATAAATCAGATCTTCTGTCCCTCAGTTACAAACAATAAGTCAAATCCTGAGTAGAAACGGATCAAAAAGGCTAAGATTAATAAACCAATTATTCACTATTAATGAATATGCAATTGCTAACCTTCTATCCCTACCCCCATATCCCATCCCTACCTGTAAGTTCATTAAGATGACCCATTTTTACATTTCCAGCAAAGCCTAGTACACCATGATGTACAACAGATTCTTAACCAAAACAAATAAACAATATGGTATTAATGAAATAAAAATAATATCTGTGTTCTGGTTCCAGTAAAGACAGAGTAAGCATAGTCCATTCTGTCTCTCCCACTGAATGCAACTAAAATCCTGGACAGAATACACGGAGCAGCCACTTGAGGACTCTGAAAATGGTAGCAGGAGGCTTGGAGGGAAAACCATAACTAGAGGTACCACAGACCAGCAGTGAGTTTCCTAGTTTTGTTTCCTCTAATACCTTCTGGCCTGGACTCACAGGCAGCCCAAAACCCAGGACTGCATGTTAATTGCAGACAGAAACTGCACCAAGAGAAAAGTCTTCTCTTTTGGTCTGAGGCACAGTAAAGGAGGTCTTCCTAAGTATTAGACAGGGGGAAAGGAAATATCCTGGTTTTTTGGTTTTGTTTTATTTTTTCTTTCTGTCTGCCTATGCCCCAGGCAACCCCATGGCAACACTTGTGGTGATACCAGCAGGAGCTAGACATGGACCTAAAATTCCAAGAAAAGAGAACACTGATGGCCCCACAAGTGTGGCAGGAATCCTCACCAGTTATATTCTTTTTCTACCATCCTGTTGCTCGGCACTGAAAGTAGATGCAGTAGCAGAAGTATGTGGTCAAACAATGAAATGAAAACCTCTATTTTGGCCAGGTGCAGTGGCTCATGCCTGTAATCCCAGCACTTTGGGAAGTCGAAACGAGAGGACTGCCTGAGCCCAGGGGTTCAAGACCATCCTGGGCAACTTAGCAAGACCTTGTCTCTACAATCAATCAAAAAAATAATTAGGCAGGCATGGTGGAAGGCTTAGGTGGAAGGATTGTCTGAGCCTAGCAGGTCGAGGCTGAGGTGCGGTGGCCATGAGCGTGCCAATGCACTCCAGTCTGGGTGACAGAGTAAGACGAGAGAGAGAGAGAGAGAGAGACAGACAGACAGACAGACAGACAGACACTGCCTTTATTTTCTAGCCAGAAGATAAAGAAGAAGGGTCTCTAGAAGCCAAAAAGTGTCAGGAAACTTTCATGAGTGAAGCTATAGTCTGTATACAGCTGCCAATTAAAAATCAACAGTTGGATGTCCCATAAGCATTTCAAACTTCACAAGTCCAAATTTGAAATTATTACCTTCATCCAAATTACAGCCCATACAGAAAACGGGGCCCTTTATTTATTGACTATATACTAAAAATTGCTGGAAATAAAGAAAAGTACACTATGGACATGAACAAACAGTTCATTAAAAGATTAATGCAAGCCTAGCATGGTGGCTTATGCCTGCAATCTCAGCACTTTGGGAAGTGGAGGCGAGAGCATTTCCTGAGTTCAGGGGTTCAAGACTAGCCTGGGCAACTTGGCAAGACCTCGTCTCTACAATAAACCAAAAACAACTTCCTCTCCTACCTTGGAGAGGGAAATTTCCTCTCTCTCCCCTAATTTACTTCCTAAACAAACTATATTTTCCAATCTAAATAATAATCATAATAATTAGCCAGGCATGGTGGTTCTCGTCTGTAATTCCAGCTACTTGAAAGGCTGGGGTGGAAGAACTGCCTGAGCAGTAGGTCGAGATTGTGGTCAAAGGAGTTAGAAAATGGAAATAAGTATTGCTAGAGTGTCTTCATTTCCCTGGCATGCCAAATCTTAACTGAAAAAGTACTTATGAAAACACTATCAAAATAAACCATACCTAGAACTGAAAACATTTATATTATCCACAGTGATGGCAAAAATATTCCTAATTTATTACCTAGAACAAGGAATTACTTTATTTTAATATGGCTGGATTTTACTACTTATATAAAAACTTAAATGCATTGACATAAAATATAAAGGTATTAGAAATACAGACCTAAAATTATGCTTTTTAATGACAATTTTACTGATCTCCCAGGTTTTCTGTTCTTTAATGAAACAGAGGAAGCCAGTTAGTTAAAACTACTTAAGAAATGTTTATTTTCCTATTTAAAAAATGTTTATCAGTTGGGTGCAGTGGTATACACTTATAATCTTAACACTTTAGGAGGCCAAAGATCTGGAGTTCAAGATCAACCTGGGCAATATAGTGAGATCCCATCTCTACAAAAAAACAAAGCCACTGGCTTGACACAGTGGCTCATGCCTGCAATTCCAGCACTTTGGGAGGCCAAAGCAGGAGAAATGCTTGAGTCCAGGAGATTGAGGCCAGCCTGGGCAAAATAGGGAGTCCTCATCTCTACAAAGCGTTAAAAAATTGGCAGGGTGTGGGCACTCGCCTGTAGTCCCAGCCTCCCAGGAGGCTGAGGTGGAAGGATTACTTGAGCCCAGGAGGTGGAGTCATGATTGTACCACTGCACTCCAGCTTCCAACCAACCAATCAATCAATCAGCCAGGCATGGTGGCGCACACCTATGGTCTCAGTTACTCAGGAGGCTAAGACAGGAGAATCGCTTGAGTCCAGTAGTTTGAGGCTGCAGTGAGTTATGACAGCACCACTCTACTCCAGCTTGGGCAACAGAGTGAAACTCTGTCTATTAATAAATAAAGACATATATATACATACATATATACAGTTTATCACAGGTTTCTTTAAATGCTAGGCACTTAGAATTAATTTTAATTTAGAAAAGCATTACACTAAATTGTCACAAAATATGTAAAGCTATAGTTTAGGGGAGACAAAAAAAATGTTTTTCAACTAAAGACTTAACTACCATACTTTTACAACTTTTTGTTATGGAAATTTTAAAACATTTACAAAAGTAAAGGGAACACTACATTGAACCATCATGTACCCACTACCCATTTTTAACAAGTATCAGCACATGGCTTATCTTGTTTCATCTATACCTCCAGCCACTCTCCCTCCACAAACTAGGTTATTTTGAAACACAAATGCTTCAACCATTAATACTCCAATACATATTTCTAAAAAGGACACAGATTTTTTAAAAAATTTTATACTTTAGGCCGGGCCCAGTGTCTCAAGCCTGTAATCCCAGCACTTTTAGAGGTGGAGGCGAGAGGATTGCCTGAGCTCAGGGGTTCGAGACCAGCCTGAGCAACATGGCAAGACCTCGTCTCCACAATAAATCAGAAACATTAGCCAGGCGTGGTGGCACATGCCTCTGGTTCCAACTACTTGGAAGGCCGAGACAGAAGGATCACAAGAGCCCAGCAGGTCAAAGCTGGGGTGGCATGAGTGTGCCACTGCACTCAAGCCTGGACGACAGAGTGACACTCCAACTCAAAAAAAAAAACAAACTTTACACCTCAAAAAACAAGGCCAGGGCCAGTGTCTCAACCCTGTAATCCCAGCACTTTGGGAGGTGAAGGCGAGAGGAGTGCCTGAACTCAGGGGTTTGAGACCAGCCTGAGCAACATGGCGAGACCTTGTCTCTATAATAAATCAGAAAATTAGCTGGGCGTGGTAACACATGCCTATGGTTCCAGCTACTTGGAAGGCCAAGACAGAAGGATCACCTGAGCCCAGTGGGTTGAGGCTGCAGTGGCTGTGAGCGAGCCACTGCATTCCAGCCTGGGTGACAGAGTGAGAGTATGACTCAAAAAAAAAAAACAAAAAAAAAAAGGAAAGAACTATATTTCCTTAACATCAGATTATTTAGTCAATGTCCTAAGAAAAAAACTTTATTTTAACAGTAGATTTGTTCAAACTGGATAGACTCACACATATTGTCCATCTAGTTAAAAAGTCTTTTAATCTGTGGGTTTCTCCCACCCTTTTTACTTCCAATGTACTTACTGAAGAAAACAAGTAAATTTTCCTATAGCTTCCCACATTCTGTATTTTGCTAATTGTATGTTCCTCTGTCCCTTGTATTTCCTAAAAATTAGAATGGAAACCTAGGGGCTTGCTCAGATTCAGATTTTGTTTTAGCAAGAAAACTACACAGGTAGTACTCTATACTCCTACCACACTATGGTGCAACACACAAAATATGTATGGTCTCTTTTTTGAGATGCCAAGATGGATCAGTGGGACAAATATGGTCCACCTGATCCAATTATTATCAAGTTTCCCATCAGCATTCCAACCTAATTGTTTTAGCAGCCACTGATGATCACTGCCTCCACTTGTTACTTTATTTAGAAGCTGAAGAGTGTTGACAATCATTCCTTTTTCATTTATAAGCTAGAATCCTAAAAAGAAATGCTTTCCTCCATCAGCTATTTGGTTCTCTGGGCTAAAATTCGTATTTTTAAAAAAGCAAGATAAGTAACTTTTTTCTGCTCTTGTATTTACCAGTTTTCAGAATAATTACCTGGTTTTCTAGCATGCTCCAAAGATGACTAGTGATGCTGCTTATCTGAAGTACCATTATGAATATTATGAAAACCACTTTAGGAAGTCATATTATGAGTTTTAACATTTTTCTCCTTAAATTACTATATTTCCTCACTTATGAATTGGTTATTCATGACCATTTTCTACTTACCTATATACCATTTGTATGACCTCTATATTTTATATGAAATATATTAAAACTTTTACTGTTACATTTACTACAAATACTTTTTCCAGTTTATTCTTTATATTTTTATTACTACTGCTTTTCAATGGAAGTTTATTGATTTTATGTATTGTAACTGACTGGTCTTTTATTTCTTTTAGCACTTCCACACTTAAATGCAATTTCCTTTCCTCCTATAGCTTAGTAATTTTTCTGTATTAATTCACGTAAGAAAATGTGTAGAGGCCAGGCACAGTGGCTCAAGCCTGTAATCCCAGCACTTTAGGAGGTCAAGGTGAGCAAATCACCTGAGCCCACAGGTTCAAGTACAGCCTGGGCAACTTGGCAAGACCTTGTCTCTACAATAAATCAAAAAATTAGCCGGGCATGGTAGTGCGCACCTATAATTCTGGCTACTTGGAAGCCTGAAGAGGAAGGATCGCCTGATTGATCACTTGACACTGGGGTGGCCGTGAGTGTGCCACACTGCACTCCAGCCTGGGCGACAGAGTGAGACTCCAACTCAAAAAAAGTTAAAACGTGCACGCCTGTGATCCCAACACTTTGGTAGGCCACGTCAGGAGAATTGCTTGAAGCCAAGAGTTCAAGACCAGCCTGGGCAACATAGAACAAAGCCCTGTTTCTACAAAATAAAAACTAAAGTAAAAAGATAAAAAAGAAAATATGCATAGATAGAAATAAGAAAAATGTGCAAACACACTAGGCAAAAAAAGAGGAAGAGGAGAAAAAAATCCAAAATGGCCACATATATTTCTGAGCAAATATACTGCATTAAACCATTATATTTTTTAATATTGTTTTTATATTCATCTCTTTATAGTACGTTTAATGTAAGTGGAAAAGACTAGCAGTTTTGCAAAACATTTCACTTACTTTAACCACAGGAGGGCAGTGTTTATCAAACAAAACTTCTTTCCATCATAATTGTTCCATGGAACTTCAAAACACAATTTTCGTCAAGAAACTATTTTATGACAACATGAATAACCACTCAGAAGAATTCAAATCAACGCTACCCAGATTTAAAGTACGATAAACTAGATTTTTAAAGCATGCTTAATACACCTAATTCTTAGCTGATAGATTCTCAATTCAGCTAATAAAAAGGATATGAAAAATATATTTTCTGAGCACTCAAGAATAATCTAGGTGGTCTCTAAGATTCAAATTTGATCAATTACTGCTGCACTTACAAGTTCGTTCTGGATATGTAGAGATGTGTCATCTAAATTCTGTATAATCAAGATGATTTTGTGACTTTTTTTTTTTGAGTCAGATTCTCACTCTGTTGCCCAGGCTGGGGTACAGTGGCATGCTCATGGCCACCGCAGCCTCGACCTGCTGGGCTCAGGTGATCCTTCTGCGTCAGTCTTCCAAGTAGCTGGAACTATAGGCGTGCTACCATGCCTGGCGAATTTTTTGATTTATTGTAGAGACAAGGTCTCACCAAGTTGCCCTGGCTGGTCTCTAACCCCTGAGTTTAGGCAATCCTCTCGCCTCGGTCTCCCAAAGTGCTGGGATTACAGGCTTGAGCCAACATGCCCGGTAGCTGCCACTTAAGAAAATTATAATCAAGAAGTTCATATCAAGCATTTATGGGGGGGGGCTGAACCTAATTAGTAATTCAAACAAAATGCTGTGTGTGCCTGTGCATTTTCAAAAAATAGAAGTTCTTAATAAATCTTGCTGAAATGATCAAAGTCCCAGCAGCTTCATAAAGTTGCTTACTCAAAATAAGTAAATAGTAGTCACCTGAAAAGAAGGCAAAGCAAACTGAACTCAGATAAGAAAAAGAATTTCAGAAACACGAAATAATTATAACTATTAAATAAAATGTAGTAAGAAATAGCTATACAGTCAGATAATACAAATAGATATTTTAAAGAGAAAATGTAGAATTAAAGGTTGAATATGACCTATTATTTAGTGGATGCTCTCATTATGAAATCATATAACTTATGGGTCAAGAAAACAGTCTAAAGCTGTAAGCTTATCTCAGATGAAGCAAGTGATGTTATTTACAATAATTCCCACCATCTGGACACTAGACAAAACACGGGCTGCTGGGTCCTCTACAGGCCTTTCTTCAGCTCACCACTTAAACGAGATGTGCCTTCAGTTACAGTGAAATAGTTTACTGGCCCGATTCTAAGATGTTTGTGGAGCGCTTTGCTGTTTGCTTCTTTTGTAAATACTTGTTCATTAATATGTTCTTTTCTCTAAAGGGTGAAAATCACATGATGGCAAAGAAGTGTGGAAAACTTCTAACAACAATCAAGGAGAGAAAGTGAAATAAGAAAGTAAAAGGGAGAGAAGGGAAAGGAAGTAATCATACAGAAGCTGCCATTCCAGGGTCTTTTCATGATATTTAGGTGATTAAGAATTATAGGCTGAAAGTTGACAAACCTCAATTGAAATTCTGGTTTTTCATCTAACTTGCTGTGAAATCTTAAACAGACAAGAAATCAGAAGAGAACACAGAAAAATATGAAAGCAATACCTCACTTTCTTTTCTTCTTGATCACAGAGAATACGTGACTGGAATCCTGCCCTGTTTCTCAAGCATGCCGCCACTCTCAATGTCAAGTTTCTTAACAATGGTCCTATACACACTGTTCTGATCATGACAATGCTGAAAGCTAGAACTTGTTTCCTTGCCCATACTTGCTTCTTCTTGGTCAAGGTCCCCTGAGAGTCATAGATTTATCAAGATTTCTGTTTTAAAGCAAAACTATTATTAAAACAGAGGAGTTTCATTTCTAGAAGGCTGAAGAACTAATGACTAACAATGTTCTAATCGAAGTATTCTCCATCTACTCATAAATAACATAGATAGAAGACCTTCCCTAGGGTGCAAAATCATTTTCTCTACCAAAATGCCTTGAGCATTGAGAGGGTTATTAGAGCTCCTTGAACAGCAGTGAGTCTCAGAGATCTTCACATGTTCAGAAATTCACTCACTGTAACACAGAGGTGTTCAGTAATATATACTAAACAAATGAATGAAAGCACGATGGCAGTCTAGGGTCAAGAATACTGATGATAAACAAACACAGATTTGATGCCTGAAGAAAGCAATTTGAAGTATGAGTAGTCATAAAACTATAGACTCTTCAGGTACACCCTCCCATTAGATGCTCATGCAGTATCCTTCCTAGGCTTACACCCCCTAAGACAGTGGTTCCACTGCTTGACAAGCCTACCTCTTCTTCCCACCCACCTTCTCTCTTGCTTGCTCTTGTCTCATGGCCTTCTTATGTGCTGTTTTCTCTGCCTGGAACATATTTCCATCCACCATTTTTGCCTCAGCATTTGGGTCTCGGCTTCAAAGTTACCTCTGGAAAGCTATTGTATTGCATGGTCCCCTGGGCCTGGGTTAGATGCCCTTCTTAGGTGCTTCCATAGTGCCTGCATTTACTCACCATAGCCCTTCCCACACTATGCTAGATGGCCTGCTCCTAGATTGTCATTCCTACTCTCCAGAAGTTCTGTGAAGACAGAAACATATTGAGACATATTCATCTCACTCACCATTGTACTGTCAATGAAAAAGAAAATAATTAATAGCACTTAACATGTGGCTTGTTGTGAGGACTAAAATAATTTAATGCACGTAAAAGTCTTAGGATAGTATCTCACACAGAGTTAAGTGTGGAATAAATGTTAGCAATATTAATTGTAGCAGCACCTGTCATATCAAAGATATATTAAATAACCGCCTCATGAATAGAATAATTCTGCCAACTGATCCTAATTTTTCTGAAATCTAGCATCTCTTCACTCACTAGCCTCTGCAATATCTCAGTATGGCTATTACATTCTGTCAAGTCTTCACTAAAATCCCTACTTCACTGTTTCTTCTATATCTAGGTTCATAGACAACTCCTTCATGTTCTGGCCTTCTATCTCAAGATTCATTTATATTGTTTATTACCATTTCTAAAAAATTAAAAAGCAAGGCTAACCAAAATGCCTTCTATCACCACGTGTAGCTAATTTATTATGGTTTGTTAAACTGTGCTTCAGTTTTTATTTTGTTTTGTTTTTGAGTTGGAGTCTCACTCTGTCGCCCAGACTGGAGTGCAGTGGCACGCTCCTGGCCACTGCAGCCTTGACCTGCTGGGCTCTGGCGATCCTTCTGTTTCAGCCTTCCAAGTAGCCAGAACTACAAGCGTGTGCTACCACACCCAGCAATTTTTTAAAAATTTATTGTAGAGACGAGGTCTCGCCATGTTGACCGGGTGGGTCTCGAATTCATGGGCTCAGGCAATCCACTCGCCTCGGCTTCCCAAAGTGCTGGGATTACAGGCTGAGCCACTGAGCCCAGTCCGGTGTTTTTTTAAATGAAAAATAAAGTGAAAGGTGAAGGGTAGTACTACTGAAATAACAGGAATATCACAAGAACTGAAGTGTTAACATAAGCAAAGATTGAGTGCTACTCAGGAGTTATTAAGTGAAAATATAATGTAAGTTGTCTAGGTTCAGGGCTGCGGTAGAGAGCTTTGGATCTTTTTTCTCCCAAGTACATAAATTGTCTTAGAGTGGAAATATTTTAAAAATTATAAAAAGCAAGTAGCATTAAATCTCAACTCTTTACCCCTCAGGTTCTCACTCTGGATAGCAGAATGAATGTGAGGTGGTTGCTATGTGTCTAGTAGGACCAGATGTGAATTGGTTGTGCAAGATTCTTGGTACTGCCTCTTGCTCCTGATTATTACAAATATCAGCAACTTAAAGTTGATCTCATGTTTCTCTGTTTATTCTCAAGTGGAAATATGTTAAAGGTTTAGGAGATGCCAACTCTAGGTGATATTAGGTTTAAAAAACCCAGCTCATTGATGAAGGCCCTAGTGTTACCCTAAGCTGAGGAAGTAGCAAGGGAAATATACTTAAAAAGACTGTAAGAGATACTTTCTTTGGTCCCTAAAATCTATGACATGGTTGTCTATATAAACATGATCCTTGCCCTTATAAAGTTCACAGTCTAAGGCAACCCCCTCGGGTCCTCTCCCACTGTGGGAGCTTTTTCTATCCTCTCAATAAATCCTGCCCCACCCCAGCCCCCCACAAACAAATAAATAAATTAATTAATTCACAGTTTAGTAAGGAGATATATAAATAGTAATTACAACACAGTGTGATCAGTGATAAAAAGAAGACAGAGTAAAGTGCTCTATTAATGAACATAGAGGAGAAAGAAATTAACTTTGATCAGAAAAAGCTAACAGAATAGTAGATATCTGAGTTAGGTCTTAAGAATAAGTAGGCATTTTCTAAGTGAGGGAAGGGAAAGGGACATTTCAGGTAGGTGCAGAGGTCCTGTTGATTACGGAATGAAGAGATTATATGCAGAACAAGCTACAAGGGAGGAAATCGTGAATAAAGAGCTCAGAGAGGTCAGGATGGGGTCAGAGTATGAACAATTGCCTATGTCATACTAAGGGGTTTAAACTTCCCACCCACAAGTATCAAGGAGTTGAAAAGATCTTTACACAGGGGAGTAACACTGGAGGATAGACCCCTCATGGAGAGGGAAATAACATTAGGAGGGTTTGTCATGGCCCGGGTGAGAGAAACCACTGCATGAGGCAAGGCAGGTGGAGTGAGAAAACACACTCTGGAGATGTTTCAAGAGCATCAGAGGACCAATAGACGAGATAAATGGTGAGAAATCAGATCTACAATAGCCAAACCACAGATTCTTTAACTCACTCAACATTGATCAGATATTTAGAGTCCCTATTACACTTTGAGTACATTATCTCCTAGAAAACAGAAATTATGGCATTAAAAATGTATTTTACATTCCTCATAATATAAAGTTCTTGCTGCAATTATATGAACATATTTTACAATATAAACATATCTTTATAATGCTCAACTGTTTTCACTATTCATGACTAATATTACTATATTAAGAATTTCTTCTATACAAGGATTTTCTTCTATTAGACTGCAAAAATAAGTAACAGATATAACAGTGAATTAGGGAGAAAAGGTGTCTGCCCTTAATGAAGTTATATTCTAGTGGCAGACATCAATGAATAAGAAAGAAGACCACGAAACAACTACAGACTTTGATGACTGCTAGAAAGAAAATAACAGGGTAATTAAAAAAAAAAAGGTGGCATGTGCTGAATATATAAAGGTGTCCCCAGAGGTGACCTGAGATGTTCTTTCAGTCGAGGCATGAAGGATGTGAGTGAAAAATCATAACTGAAAAGGTCAATGAAGACAACATTTATAAGAGGAGTTTAACATGTCAACAAGAAACTAATTAAGGACCTCAGGTGCAGCCACACTTGAGAAGAGAAAAAAGATCATTATAATCAGATAACTAGAAATGGCAGCACACCAGCAAAGCCTACTGAGGAAGTAACCTAAGATGGCTTAACTGTATTAGACATCTTATCTCTCAAAGATCAAAATGTTTGAAATATTCTACCTTAGCTTGTGTGATGTTTACGTGTATGAATGATGCAAGAAAGTACAAGGGGAGGGAAAATTTTCATCACTTTGAGTACATTATCTCCTAGAAAACAGAAATTATGACATTAAAAATGTATTCTACATGGCTCATAATATAAAGTTCTTGCTGCAATAATATGAACATATTTTATAATATAAATATATTTTTATCATGCTTAACTGTTTGCACTACTCACAACTGATACTATTTTATGAAGAATTTCTTCTCTACAAGAATTGTCTTCTACTAGATTGCAAAAGTAAATGATCTTATTTTTAGTCTATAATCACATCAATATAGTAGTAATGTCAGTATTGAGTGCTACAACTGGCTCACCGATTTTATTTTTATTTTATTTTTTGAGTCAAGGCTCACTCTGTTGGCTAGAGTACAGTGGCATACTCATGGCCACCGCAGCCTCGACCTCCTGGGCTCAGGCGATCCTTCTGACTCAGTCTTCCAAGTAGCTGGAACTATAGGCACAAACCACCATTTCTGGTTAATTTTTTGATTTATTGTAGAGCCGAGGTCTTGCCATGCTGCCCAGGCTGGTCTTGAACTCCTGGGGTCAGACAATCCTCTCACCTATGCCTCTCAAAGTGCTGGGATTATAGGTGCGAGTCACTGCACCTGGTTAGCTCACCAATTTTTAAAAGTTAAATCTGTTTTTAAAAGGGCTACAGCATCCTCAAATCTGATATACCTACAACAATGAATTGCTTTCCTGTAAAACCCATCTCAAATTTAAAATATACTATAAAATGTAATAATTTCATAGTAAATGTTACTGGACATGCACTTAAAGTGTTTGTATACATTTTGCCTACACAGTAAGACTAATAACAAAGATGAGAAAAAGTTTGCTGAATGAATAGAGCAAAGATTTATTCAAACTGTACTTTCTGCATAGAATGTTATGACTAGAAGGAGACCTTGCATGTCTAATTGCTCCCTCCCCAATTTTTAAAGATGAGTAAACAGTTTAGCAAAGGCTATTTGACTTAAGAGGTCACATGAATGACTGGCAGAATATGTTTCACCAACAATAAAAGGGCTTTTATTATTTATTTATTTATTTATTTATTTGAGTCAGAGTCTCACTCTGTCACCCAGGCCGGAGTGCAGTGGCACAATGCTCATGGTCCCACAGCCTCAACCTGCTGGGCTCAGGCGATCCTTTCACCACAGCCTTCCAGGTAGTTGGAACCACAGGCATGCGCTGCCACACCCACTAATTTTTTTATTTGTTTATTGTAGAGACAAGATCTTGCTATGTTGCTCAGGCTGGTCTCAAACCCCTGAGCTCAGGCAATCCTCTCGCTTCCATCTCCCAAAGTGCTGGGATTATAGGCTTGAGCCACTCGCTGCACCCAGCCAAAAGGGCTTTCAAAAAAGGATGAGTGATAATATAAATACTTAAAATTATAAAATAAATGGAAAAATGAGTTATCTGCTTTAAAAAAGAATTCTTCCAAAAGACTCTTTTTGGGACAGGCTCGGTGGCTTAGCCTGTAATCCCAGCACTTTGGGAGGCCGAGGTGAATGGACTGCCTGAGCCTGCGGGTTCGAGACCAGCAGCCCAGGCAACTTGGCAAGACCTCGTCTCTACAGCAAATCAAAAATGAGCTGGATGTGGTAGCACATGCCTGTAGTTCTGGCTACTTGGAAGGCTGAAGTGGAAGGATCGCCGGAGCCCAGTAGGTCGATGCTGGGGTGGCTGTCAGTGTGCCACATACTCCAGCCTGGGCGATGGAGGGAGACTCCAACTCAAAAAAAAACCCCTCTTTTTAAACAGTGTACTTCTATGATACATCTAATTTTTTCTACTATAATAAACATAGTTAGATATCTCTACTATGAAACAATATATTAACATCTATAATATAATATAACAATATAACCAGAGAATTTGATAAGCATACTGCATATTCTCAACATGGAGGCAATAATGGTTAGAGCTTGCTAGGAACATATCAGATAAAATCAACTGACTTTCTGGTCTTAAGATTATTTTATCTCAGTTTTTGACATTTCTATGATACTCCATCTTTTCCTGTTTCATATCTCCCTCTTATTTCATGCCTAAACTTTGCATGGTACCCTCCCTCTCTCCATTCCATTTGTGCTCATATGTGGGACACCCCCCAAACATGAGCAAGCACACACACATGCACATACAATCTTTCATGAATTGTTTCCCCAAAGCCAAATATTCTCTCTGCCTTAAACATTCTTCTTTCCAAGACGCTCAGAAAGCTACATTAAAAAAAAAAAGAAAGAAAGAAAGACATCTACATCAAAGTATCTACCTAAGGCCAGGCATGGTGGTTCATAATCTATAATACCAGCACTTTGGGAGGCAGAGGTGGGATTTTGCTTGGGCCCAGGAGTTTGAGACCACCCTGGACAACATAGCAAAACCTTGTCTCTACAAAAAATTTTAAAAAATTAGCCAGGTATGGTGGCACACACCTGTAGTCTTAGCTACTCAGGAGGCTGAGATGGAAGGATCACCTGAGCCCTGGAGGTCAAGGCTGTGATGAGCTGTGATCGTGCCACTGCATTCCAGTGTGGGTGACAGAATGAGGTCCTGACTCAAAAAAAAAAAAGTATTCACCTACTTTTTCTTCAGGAATTATCTCCAGTGTCATTCCAACACAGTGTGTTGTATGTGACATTCTTCAAGAAAAACAGCAGTAACAGGCTGATGCTTGGCAATAGTGGAATACTGCTGGAGCGGGGGTGGGGATGGGGCACAACATCAATAAGGGTACCTAATCTCAAACCAGGCTAAGTGGGGACCAAAGGGAGGCCCAAACTTTACCTGCATGATGACCACTTGTATACCTAATCTTGAATTGTATCCCACATCTTTACAATAAAAAAAAATTATTATTTTAAAAACCAGGTTGATGCACCTTTACTGAAGGGTGTGATAAGGATGGAAATGCTGGTGTCCGCAGTGCAGAGAACTTACTTCTATGTGAACCTTTAACCTTTTTACTAAGCCTCAGTTTACTAATCTGCAAAGAGTCCCAGGATTGTTATGAGAATTAAACAGAGTAAACAAGAGAAGACACTTTAGGAGTTGTATGAATATAATTCACAAAAGTAGCAAGGGTTAAAGTTTCATGAACCGATAAATAATTTCATTTTAAAATAACAAAAGCAGACACTAATGATCAAAAAATTATGTATTAAAGGGTATTACCATTAACATAATTGCCTTTTCTCCAATCAACGTTTTTACACTTAAAACTGCTCACTCTGCCCAGCACATGTTCATCAGCCACACCTGCACAGGGTTCTGGCCTGTGGTGACATCACTGGCAGGAGGCAGGGGGCTCTTCTTTCATACAACCTGAGGCACTCAGTGGATTGCTTAGATAGTCAGTCCAGCTATCCTTACAACAGTATCAAGTTGCTCATGAGAGATGGTAATATGTACTTCCTTTCAAGGATATTAAATGCTTATGAGATGTAATAACAGCAGGCCCATCCAAACCTTCTTTATCATTCGGAGAATAACTTTAAAGGATCTTATTCATTGTTTAAAACGAAAATCATCACATTGTGAAAAGAGATTAGAATGAAGACAAATTTGCTTTCGACATAAATAGATGATGAGCCAGGCACCGTGTTTTATAAAGTAACCAGGTTCAGTAAATGTAATTACTACTTTATAGAACAACTATAACACTTGAAAACAGATTTTGTATTTTAATAAATTGCCAATTTAGCATATAAGAAAAGATTCTTTAAATGTATTAAGTATTTTGAGAGCTTTAGAAAAAAAATCAAAGTAATGTATTATTATATTGGTAGTGTGAATTTAGTACTATTGAGAAAAGGTTAAAGCCACAAACATCATATACAAACTAACATATGAATTTTTTAATCATTTCAAGAAAGTCTCATATACTGCAGAGAAAGAGAAAGCCTATTTGGACACTGTAAGACTTCATTCCTGAAACTTTAGTGTTGACAGATAATTTATGTAGCATAAAATCTGTAACTAAATGGTACAGAATGCTCTTAAGTGTCAGGATTTGCACACACTTCACAGCTTGCCTCATTGGGACTCCCTGTTAAAGGCCACCGAGCCCGGCCAACAGAATGTTTATACACAAATTTAAAGAAAATTTAAACAGCAACCTAAGACTTCATCTACACTACTGTTAAAAGTTCTCATATTTACCAGAATACAGAAATACAGAACATTTTGGTCAAAATGTTTTAAATAGCCAGAGATGCTTTCAAAACAACTTCTTTCAATCAGAGGAAAATTTTTGAAGTTCTGAGAAAACACAGAAACATAAAAATCATTTCAGTTCAACAAGCGCTTCTAGAGTGTTTTCTAAGTGCCACATACTGCATTAAGAGTCACTAAAAGAAAGATGATTTAAAGCAGTAAATTGGCCAGGCATGGTGGTTCATGCCTGTAATTCTGGTGTTTTGGAAGGTTGAGGTAGGAGTTTTACTTGAAGTCAAGAATTGCAGACCAGCCTGGGCAAAACAGTGAGAACATATTGCTAAAAAAAAAAAAAAAAAAATTAGCTGGGTGTGGTAGTGTGCATTTGTAGTCTCAGCTGCTTTGGGAGGCTGAGGTGGGAGGATCACTTGAGCCCAGGAGTTCAAGGCAGCAGTGAGCTATGATTGCACCACTGCACTGCAGCCTGGGTGACAGTAATTCATCTCAAGAACCATTTGGTCCAGTTGTCAGGATGGGATTACAAATAACCACTATGAAGTACGTAACCTGCAAGACTCAAGGATGTATAAGATGTAGAGGCAGTGGAGGGACTAAGACTGTTAGTAGCAAAGGGATGGATGTTTTGATGGATAAATGGGAGTTCACCAAGAAGAAAAAGGGAGAAGTGAATTCCAGGCAGAAAGAGTATTATGTGCAAGGGTCACCGACATATAACAGCATGATATACTCAGAAAACATAAGCAATTTTAATTATGTTGAGCTGCCAGGCTTCAAGGCAATTAGGAGAACCAGCCAAACTGAAAGTAACAATCAAGCTGTTATTCACTTACCGCAACTGTGTAGACAAGAGGCAAAAAAGGAAAGTGCTAGTGAAACTGTACCCCACAGAGTCAGAGATTATAGTAACTAGCAAAATTTCTTGAGCCTATGTTGCAGGACAGAGGACTAGTTTATCATTGTTTGCAACAAAATTGGCTATCTTTTTGAGACTGCTTGAAACCAACATGCTAACTCAAGTCTGTGCAGAATAGACTTGCTCACCCAATGAATAAGTAACTTTTTGATGTCAGAGGGCTGAAAACTCCACCCTCAGATCATGCTAACACTGCCACTTTCTGAACATCTATGTGATCTATGTAGAAGCATGGAAGGGAAGCAGCAAATGCCCAAGGGATTTTCCAAATCCTCTTTCCTTACGGTCAATCACAGTCCATCCCTGAAACCCTCAAAATCTCTCCCTTAATAGCCAAAATCTATAACTGCAAGGCCAGCATGGGGAGATAAATTTGAGCCTGACTCCTGTCTTCTTCCTTGGCTGCCTAGCAATAAACCTTTCTCGCTGCAAAAACCCAGAGTTTCTGTGTTTGGCTTTCTGTTGCAGGCAGGCAAACAGATCCAGTTTGGTTCTGTGACACTGGCTTCCTTTGTTCCATTTACCCCCACAGAACAGCACTGGGTGTGGTCAAATGTCATGGAGGACAGATGGGAAAATCATCTCATTGCTGAGAAGACCAGACAAAGACCTCCAGAGGGGAGAATGGGAAGGAAAAAGGGAAGGGCTAAGAGTGGAAAATGCTGAGTCAAAGTGCAAGGGAAAGAGGGTTAGAGCACAGAGAGTAGGAGGTTTAGGGGAAAATGGAGATGCTCTGAGTCCCATGCCCATGTCTGCAGAACATGACAGCATGCTAGCTGGGCACCAAGGCCCATGTGGGGAGGGCAGCTCGCACCCTTCCCTGTGAGGCTTGCCAAGTAGAGCCCTGTAATTGCTTATGGTTAGCCTCAAGGGCTACATATAGCACACAGGATTTGGCCACAGGATATTATGTGATTTACAAAAATCATTTATTAACAAAATAAAGATGAAGCTGAAGGAGAGGACTTCAGTGATGAAGGTGACCAGCTGGGAGGCTAGTCTCATAATCCAGAGGAGAGGGGTAGAACTGAACTTGTAAGTGATTGAACCTAGTCCACGCAGGAAAGAAAGTGAATCCCAAAAGAATGATAAACTAGAAGAAACTAGGGGAGTTAAGAGAATAAAGATTAGTTCAGATAGTATGGGGGAAGATCTAGAAAGGCAGGAATTAGAGTAAGAAAGCAGGGAAAAAGAGCCTGTGAGTTCCAAGGTGAAATGACTACAAGTTATCATGAGAACACAGGTATGTTCAGGTAAGAAGAGTACTAAAGTAGAGGGAAGTCAAGGGTACAATGCTATGGTTTCTTTTCATTGATAATATCACTCAAGGTGATGGCACATGTTAGTGACAGTGGGTGTAGGAAGGACAGAAGTGATGGCATGAGCTTCCAAGGAAGAAGGGTGTTTGAACAAGGATGAAGGCTGATGCCAGTTCAGAAAGGCATGGGGAGAGAGCAGCTTCTTGCAAAAGGGAAGCAAAAGAAAGCACTACCTTTGGGGGGAAGGTTCTGAGAAGAGCCTGAGGAACTCTTCCTAGAAGCCCTCTGAGGCAGCTACAGAACTTACTTTCAAAACGGAATATAGTGTCTAGAGAGGAGACTGGGAAAGGATGAGAGGGAGATCAACAGAGTAGAGGGAGATGAGAAAACAGGACAGAACCTTTGGGTGGTGACAGGTGAGAGATGTGGCTTGAATTCCAACTGGCCACAAGGGTCCCAAGTGTGGTCATTTGGAATTCCAGTCATTTGGAATTTGGCCTACCTGGTTTCTGCAGGCACTGACACACAGCAATTTTACTCTACCTGTAGGTTTCTTATTTAAATAAACTTTGATAATGTCTAAACTTCTCAAAAATGTGTTTGTAGCTGGGCGCAGTGGCTACATCTGTAATCCCAACACTTTGGGAAGGTGAGACAGGAGGACCGCTTGATCCCAGGAATTTGAGACCAGCCTGGGTAACATAGCAAGACCTTGTCTCCACAAAAAGAAAAAAAAAATTGGCTAGGTGTGGTGGCACGTGCCTATAGTCCCAGCTACTAGGGAGACTGAGACAGGAGGGTTGCTGGAACCCAGGAGGTGAAGGCTGCGGTGAGCCATGATCATGCCACTGTATTCCAGCCTGGGCAAACGAGTGATCCTCGTACAAAAAAAAAAAAAAAAAAAAAAAAAAAAATCAAAGAAAATGTGTTTGTTTATTTGGCAAAATGAAGTTTTAATCAAGAGCAAAAAAAAAAATTTTTTTAATGCTCACTGGTATAGAGTAGTAAAATACTTGTTAATATTAAGCTCAAAAATAGCTTCTAAGAATGCCAGTGTTAGAAGGACTTTAAGAGCTCATTTATTTACTCTACTAAGCCAACAGGACTATACTTATACCTAAAGGTAATACTCTGGAGAAGGCGATGTCAGTCTCAACAAGCAGGGGAAGGTAATAACAACCTTAAAAAGTAATCTTTTCTACTATTTGATAAAATTTAGCTGAGGACAAATCTTTGGATGGCCACTTTGGAGCTTTTAATCAGATCCCTACTTCATATGGTTCTGTCCAAGAACAGTTAGTTCATGATTAGATAGATAGGAAGGTAGATAGACAGGCTGACAGATCAATACTGAATCTATAATTATTATTCAAATAACATCTATTCACCCTTTTCTGCCCTGTTGACAACTTTTCACTTTGATGCAATTCTGTAAAATTAAAAAAAGAGTAAGGCATTGCTTTTCATCGCTTTATCATAAAAGGTCTAAAAAGCAGTACCCTGGCTAGAGCAGAGGAAGAATGCTTAGAGCGCTTATCCACACACATGCAATGGATCTGTTTAAGGGTAGTTTATTAACAGTAATCTGCCCAAGACATCTGTCACCTACTTACTACAAGGGCTAATTAAGTTTTGTTTGGCAGTCAGGTTAGTTTTTCCCCCTTTCTTACCCATCCAGCATATGTTTCTCCTCACAGTGTGGGTCATAGTAAGTTTTTGCATATTGCTTCAGATCAACCCTGTACTTTAGTCATACAAGAAATGATACTGTGATGGTTAATTTTAGATGTCAGCTTGACTGGATTAAAGAATACATAGAGAACTGGTGATGCATTATTTTTAGGTCTGTCTATGAGGGTGTTTCCAGAGGAGACAGTGAACAAATCTGAGTGGACAAAGTGGGGAAGATCCTCTGATCCTCCATCAATGTAGACAGGCACCATCCATGTGGCTGGGGGCCTAGATAGAATACAAATGGAGGAAAGGTCAACTGGTGTCTCTCTCTCCTGGAGCTGGTATACACTCTGGGTACTCAAGGACTTGCATCAGCAGCTCCTGGGGTTCTCAGGCCTTGGGTCTGAGCCAGACTACTGGCAGCACAGGGCCTCTAGCTTGCAGATGGCCTGTTGTGGAACTTCTCATCATCCATAATCACATGAGCCAATTTCCCTAATAAATGCCCGCTCTATTTATATTTATAGCTATATCTTATATCTATAACCCTATTACCCATTACCTGTTGAGCACTGAGCTCTCACTTTGTGCCAGGTACTGTGCTGTTTTATATAAGATCTCACTGAAATTTCACAACCATCTGTGCAACATAAAATATGGTGACTCACCTTTTGAGTAAATTAGAATGATTTTCTTTGGACTTTATATATAACACTTTTAACTATAGGCACTGATAAATAATAATTAAAAGAGCTAAAATGTGATTTTGAATAGTCTGAATATTAATTCCAATCTCCTCCATTAAATCTTTAATCAGGCCGGGCTTGGTGGCTCAGCCTGTAATCCCAGCACTTTGGGAGGCCAAGGCGAGTGGATTTCCTGACCTGTGGGTTCGAGACGCACCCGGGCAACTTGGCGAGACCTTGTCTCATGGTAGCGCACGCCTGTAGTTCTGGCTACTTGGAAGGCTGAGGCTGGAGCCCAGCAGGTCGAGGTTGTGGTGACTGGGAGCATGCCACTGCACTCCAGTCTGGGCAACGGAGTGAGACTCCAACTCAAAAAAAAAAAAAAAAAAATTTTAATCAACTACTTTAAAATAGTTAAGTGATCAGATGTGAGTGCTATCACCTTTCTGAGTTCTTATACCTTCCTGGAAGAGGTACTAACATGTTTCAGAAAAGACACAAGAGAAGAGAGGCAGAAAGAAAGTGAAAAGCAAGTCACACGGAACAGACTGAACCAGTTCAGTAACATTTATTTCCCATGCGCAAGGAAGCTGTATGAAAATTTGTTTTTTAAATGGTTCACACTGCTGCTATTTTAATAGATTTAACTTTGCCTAAGTTCCTTCTTTCCTAAATGATTCTGAGCACTCATCAGAAGGCTAGTAATAAATTAAAAAAAAAAAATAGAATGGACAATGTTGAAAATTCAGGTTTATCTTTCACAATGCCAGGGGTATATATCAAAACAGTAGTACTTACCTCCTTTGCACTCTTAATTTTGGTCAGAAATGTATGGAGCTCCATTGTTTCTGTAAATAGTGCGCGACATACTGCCTGATAATGATTTGGTGCTTCTGATTCAGTTGGTAGATGAGCAGCACATAACTATAGAAGAGGAAAACAAAATAAGGGTGCTTGGTTATCATTTGGGTTATTTTGTACCTTAAAAACAGACACATCTAGTATATTTGTATTTTCGTACCAGACAGCATGGCAATTTCCATCATTCAAGGCTTAACGTAGCACAAGATTATCAGTAAAGTCTACCCAATTAAATGGGAAAAGTGGTCCACTAACTGACGCCCAACAGCACAGATGAGCTTATTAGAATTACTTAGCTTCTATTTGTAAATGATAAAACATGATAAAATGTACACGTTGGTTGGAAGCAGAAAAGGAACCACCATTTTTTGAGTATTGATGATAATTCAGGTATTTTATTTTAACAGCTACCATTTATTGAGCAATTATCATGCCCGATACTATATTTGACATGTCATATATACAACATAATACCATTTACTCTTCAGTGTAACCCTGAATTATCCCCATTTTGTAGCAAAGGAAACTGAAGAGGAGTCAAATGATTTGTCTGTCCAGTTACATGGTTATCATGAGGGAGGAGAATTCAAATATAGTCCTATATATATTGGGTTCTGGAGCCCAGGCTTGTTCTGGTGCATGTTGAATTTTATAATGTAGTAAAAAGAATGTCAGGAAAACATGAAGATCATGGGGAAGCTGCCTCAGCAGATAGCTTGGGGAAATTGGGAGTGAAAGAAAGAGGGCAGGGGCAACAAAAGACCACGGGTGTTGCCTACAGTCCTAATGCCCTTTGCTGTATATAGCCTATAATCCCTGCAAGACTACTCTACTTGTGGATAAAATGCAATTTAACATCATGCAAAGCAATTCAGAAAAATCAAACACCATTTAAATTGATAAGATTGGAAAAATATCCTATCAAGAGTCCAGTACACGGGAATAATTTTATCTTTCTATAAAATAATAATCTTGTATTCACATATAATCGTTATGTTTTAAAGTACTTCACTTGCACTAAAAAGCAGTAAGTTACCTCTTAATTCTTTACTATAGTCAGTAAATTTGACATTAATACAATTACTGAAAATATACATTTTATATTTTAATAATTTCTATAATTTATAGCTTAATAATTTCTGTAATTATAATTTAATAATTTCTAAGAATAAATGATATCTTTGCAGCCTATTATATGCTTCCTTTTTTTTTTTTTTTGGCTTTCATGTGTATAAGCATTTTATGCTATTTAACAGTTAAATTATTGTCTTTTATTAAATCCATTCTCAAGAAAATATCTTGAGTAGGAAACTTTCTCCACAGTATCAAAAAAAAAAAAGCTTAAGAATTGATTTATTGGTAAGTACGAAAAGCAAAAATATCTCACGAGTTTATTATCTGCAGAGCCACCAGTAAATGAGTATATTTTTTGCTCAATTATTTTTGTAACCAGAAAACATCTTCCCATACAGGATTATCATTTCCAAGGTAATGAAAGACAACTGCTAAGACTCTCACCTTTATCTAACTTATCCCATAATCTTACACTCTCATTATATAATGTGAAAAATGGCATAAATCTATGGGTTTCAAAGACTGCAGCTGTTATTCACAGAAATAAGTTTACATATACTTACACATTTATTATATAGAAAGACATGCATATGTGTATGTTATACACACAAAAGCTTCACAAAACAAAACTTGGACTTTTGATTGATTTCATAACCCACTGATATGTTATAAACTACAACTCTGAAAGCACTGGTGTAAAGGTAATAGCTAGGTCTAAAAATGTTTTTTAAATGCATATGACATAATCTTATGTATAGAAAACCCAAAGTAACACAAAGTAACACAAGTAAGAGATTTCAGCAAGGTTGTGAGATACCCGATTAGCACACAAAAAGAGTTGTATTTCTATAAATGGCCAAAGGATAATTAGAAAATGAATTAAGAAAATTATTCCATTTATAATCATATCAGAAATGCTAAGGAATAAACTTAACAAAGGAAATGGAAGACTTACACGTTGAAAATTATTAAACATTGTAAAAAAAAATTAAAGAAGATCTAAATAAACAAAAAGACATCCTAGTTTCATAGATTGGAAGACTTAACATGGTTAAAATGCAATATATTGAATGCAATCCCTAACAAAATCCCAATAGGCTTCCTTTAAGAAACAGAAAACTGCCGGGCTCGGTGGCGCAGCCTGTAATCCCGTGCCTTGGGAGGCTGAGGTGAGTGGATTGGATGAGCCCAAGGGTTGGAGACCTGCCTAGGCAACTTGGCGAGACCTCATCTCTACAATAAATCAAAAATCAGTCGGGCGTGGTAGCGCATGCCTGTAATTTCGGCTATTCGGAAGGCTGAGGCAGAAGGATCACCGGAGCCCAGCAGGTCGAGGCTGTGGTGGCCGGGAGTGGCCACTGCACTCCAGTCTGGGTGACGGAGTGAGATGCCAACTCAAAAAAAAAGAAAAAAAGAAACAGAAAACTGCCAGGCTCGGTGGCTCAACCTGTAATCCCAGCACTTTGGGAGGTGGAGGCAAGTGGATTGTTTGAGCCCATGGGTTGGAGATCAGCCCAGGCAACTTGGCGAGACCTCGTCTCTACAGTAAACAAAACAAAACAAAACAAAACAAAAGCCGGGCGCGGTGGTGCGCATCTGTAGTTCCTGCTACTCAGAAGGCTGAGGCGGAAGGATCATTGGAGCCCAAAGAGGTCCTTTGCAACAACCCAATTTAGAGATTAGGAGATTGAGATTTATAACAGCTAAGTAATTTGCCCAAGGTCACACAGCTAGTCAATGGCAGAAATGTAACTGACTCCAGACCCAAGTTCTTTTCCACTTCACTGTAAAATAGATGTACACTTTTAGATTAAAGGAAATAATGTTCTTAAAGTGCTTAAGCATAAAGCATGGTATACAGTAAGCAAGTCACAAAATAATTTTTTAGTTACCAAAAAAGGGGTGCTATGGGGGTAGGGAGACATAACTAGAAGGAACAGGTTCTATCCCACATCAATCAACATGGTTTTATGAACTTCAACAAGTTATTTAACATTACTAGGTTTCCATTTATCTCAAAAAGGAGAGAATTGGGCTATGTGACTTCTTAATATAACCTATCTCCCCTTGCTCCACGAATAAATTTTTAAGTTAAGTGAAATGCTGGGTTTTTTGAGGAATTGATCCTCGATCTTCTTCGAGGATACGCTACTCACTGTAGCTGACCTTGACTAGTCTAAGGGCTTTAAATACCACCTGTAGACTGATGACTCTTCAACTGCTAGTCTAGACCAGACTTTTCCTTTACATTAAACACTTATAATGGTATACAAAGCATTTTCACTCAGATGTCACAAAGACATCTCAAACTTAACAGTTCTAAAATTCAACTCCTGGTTTTCCTTACTCTTTCCATCTTTTCTGTCTCAGTGAGTAGTACTATTTGTTATCAGAAATCTGAGAGTCATCCTTTTTTCTTTTTCTCCCCTCTCAAGACAGGGTCTTGCTATGTTGAGGCTAGTCTCAAACTTCTGGGCCCAACCAGTCTTCCCACTTCAGCCTCCTGAATAGCTGGGACTATCGGTCTATACCACCACCCTGGCTAAGAGTCAGCCTTGACCATCAATGAGTCCTGTTATTTTTACCTTCAAAATATACTACCCGAAAGCTCTCTACTTTTTCTTCATCTCCTCTACCTCATGGCCAAGCCACTGTTTTCTTTCATTGGAGGACTCCTAGATTCCTCTCTCACCCACCCACAAGAGTCTCCTCCACTGGACAGTAAAAATATTTTATAAATATAATTTGGATTATATTTATCCCTTGCTTAGTCATCAAGTGCCAACTATGTACCAGGAACTGTGGTAGAAATGGACATAATATTGAACAAGTCCAAGTCTCTGTCCTCTCAAAATGAACATTCTAATGAGTATCTCACGCACACACACACATCCAATATTGAGAATAACATCTACTATTAAAGAAAAATAATGCAGGTGAGAGGTAGAAAATAAAACCAGTGTTGGGGAGGGGAGATAATCTGGAAAGAATGGTCAGGAGGTAGCCCTAGAGTTGAGAGTTCAGTGAAGACAGGAGTGACCCATGCAGAGACCTAAGGCAAGCATGTCTCGGGCAGAGTAGGACAGTGGCTCCCACTGGACTTAAAACCAAAACTCTTCTATGCTCCAAAAAGTCCTCATCATCTAGCCCATACCTACCTCTCTGATCTCATTTGTCGTTCTTCCCTTCACTTTGCTTTGGTAACCCTGGATTTGTTTCTTTAAAACACACCAATCTCATTGCAGATTTCACACTCTAGAGGTGTTAATTTAAAAACCACCTACCCAGAGAGCCTTCCCTGTTTGTCCTTTCTAAATGTATTCTTCGCCTCTAGCTTTTCTGTTATTTTTTAAATCACTGTTTTCATTTTCTTTACAGCAATTATTAGAATTTATAATTCTGGTCTGGTGTGGTGGCTCACACCTGTAATCCCAGAACTTTGGGAGACAGAGATGAGGGGACTGTCTGAGTTCAGGGGTTTGAGACCACCCTGGGCAACTTGGTGAGACCTCGTCTCTACAATAAATACATAAATAAAAATATTAGCTGGGTGTGGTGGTGTGTGCCTGTGGTTCCAGCTACTTGGAAGGCTGAGGCAGAAGAATCACCTGAGCCCAGCAGGTCGAGGCTGTGGTGGCCGTGAGCAAACCACTGCACTCCAGCCTGGGTTCTCCCTAGTGCCCTAGTTACGCTTGTCCTTTGCGTTCCATTTCCATTTTAATAGAGTTCATCAGTTTTCAGAGAAAAACCTCTAGTGGTTTTTATTGAGATTGTAACAATCCTTTAGGGAGAAATGGTATGTCTCAAGTCATTTAGTTCTTTGAAAATTATCTTAACAATGTTTTATAGTTTTCTGTATAAAGGTTTTGCATGACTTTGGTTAGCCTTATTCCTAGGTATTTGATTTCCTGGGATGCTTTAACGTGTATATATAAAAACTATACACACACACACACACACACACACACACACACACACACACACATATATATACATATATAAAAATACGTATATATTACATACTTTTAAAATTTCATTTTCTACTCTTCGTTGTTCTGATTTTTATATATTGACCCTTCATCAGAGACCTTCCTAAGTTCACTTACTGAAAGAAAGAGCCTATAAGAAACCTAGAATAGGACAACCCCCTCGGGTTCCCTCCCACTATGGGAGCTTTTTTGTCCTCTCAATAAATCCTGCTTCAAAAGAAAGAAAGAAACCTAGAATAAACTTAGTTGAGTGTACTACTTGGACTTTATCCCTGACATGCTTTGAATCTAGCACAGGTTAGACATAGATAAATTTCCAATAGGCAGGTTTTAAGAAGCATTCAGACATTCTACTGCAGGCCAAGCTGGTAGCCTGTCTCTTAATCCTCAGCGAATCTCCATCAGATGCAAGACCAGGACAGCCCAACAGCCCAACCTTTCAACTCATGGTTTAGCATAACAATCTCTAGGAAACTTTTCAGGTTCCTTGTCAAGGCAGAAGATCAAAGATCACCCCTTGGCTGGCATAAGCCATAGAAATGATAATAAGACCACCTTTTGGTCAAGGAGTTTGTGAACTGCAAACGTCTGACAAGTCTCTTGCAGGGAAACCACCGCCCCCCCTTTGTCTCCTCCCATCTAGCCCACCACCTGAGGGATGAGATGCTAGTGTCTGGTTACCTCAAGATCTAAGACTCATGTGGCTACAGTCAACATCAAAGACCCATGGCCCTGGACATTCTTCCGGGCCTAAATCCCCCTGACCCAAGGCCCTTAAATATATCAATTTCTTGGTCCTTCAAGGCCACACTTGTCTCTGAGTGTTGGCCCCCTTTCCAATCTGTGAAAGGTGAATAATAAACTTTACTTCTTTCTACTTTCTTCCTTGTTGCAATCTTGCATTATTCCCGCAGCACAGGCACCAGCACTGGCCCACCTCCCCTCAGTGGACCCTTTCACTTACTAATTCTCAAAGATAATCTATGGATTATTTTGCATTTTCTACCTAATCATAAAATCTGTGAATCACTACAGTTATATTTCTTCCTTTCTAGTCTTTGTAATTTTTAATTTCTCTCTTGCCAGATTGCTCTGGTTAGGAACTCCAGTACAATGTTGAATAGAAGTGGTGACAGCAAGCACCCATGGGTTACTTCTAATCTTAGAGGGAAAACTCAACATTTCACTATTATTGCTTTTAGTGCTTTTTCTTTTCTAACAGACGCATTGATATCCATAAATTTCTCTGTAGTCTGGACTTCAGTATCCCTTAAGTTTTGATAGGCAACATATTCATCATTATTCAGTTTATTTCCACTGTGATTTCTTCTTTGGGCAAATATATGTGGAAATAAGAAAATCACTTTTATTGTTAATACCTGGATTAATTCTATTATGGTAACAGAACATTTCCTATATAATTTTAACTCCTTGAAATTTGTTAAGACTTGAAATTTGTTAAGAAATTTGTTTTTATGGCCTGCAATATGGTCTAATTTTTTATTGTTTCATGTATGCCTGAAAAGAATGTATACTCTGCAGTGGATGGGTGCCATGTCCTATAATGCTAATTAAGGTTTGTTATTCCCATTGTTCAAATAGTCTATATTGGCACTGAAACCAAGAGAAGTATGTATACCCTCCCGCTGTGATTGTGAATTTTTCTACTTATCTGTTTAGTTTTAATTTGATTTAATTATTTATTTGAATGTTATTTGATGCTGTTGTTATAGGATATGCTATTACGTAAAAAGTTCAGAATGGCTATTTCTCCTTAGTGAATTGAACTTTTTAATCATCAAAGCATTCTTTTTTTATCTCTAGTGATACTTTTGTCCTTTAGGTCCATTTTATCTGAAAATAATACACATGATATCTTTCATTTGGTTAAAATGTTATTTTTTTGTTTTAAGCTTTCTGTGCTCTATATTTATGGTGTATCTTCTGTAAGCAACGTATGTCCATATTTTGTATTTTTAATGCAGTCTAAGAATCTTTTTTAAAAATTAGAGTACTTTAAGCTAGTACAATACATAGAAACACAATGTGGGTCAAATGTAACTTTAAATTAGTAGCCACATTTTAAAAAGTAAAAAAGATATAAGTAAAATTGCAATACTTCAAATTGTAGTCAATATAAAAATTATTGAGACATTTTACATTCTTTTTTGGGTGTTAAGTGTTTGGAATCCAGTGTATGTATATTTTACCCTTTCAGCACATGTAAATTCAGACTAACCACATTTCGGGTAATCAATAGCCACATTTATTGAGCAGTAAAGATTTAGACCATTTACATTTAATGTAACTATTAATTAGGTGTCAAATTATCATCTTCTATTTGTTTTCCCACCTATTTACCTCATCTGTTCCATATTCCTTTGCAATTCTCTCCATCTCTTCATTTGGATTATTAATAAATTAGCCTAACTGTCCCCTTTCCCTATAAGCTTGGTTTTCACAAATTCTCTTACTTTTTTCAGTCATTTCCCTAAGATTAGTTGTTATCAAAATCTAATATCTTAGTGTTTTAAGGAACTTCCTAGAATCTTTGAACAATTGCTCCACTATCTATCCCCTTTTGTGCTACTGTTATGTATTTTCATTCCAAATATATTTTGATTATATAAGACACTATTATTATTTCATATAATTAGATTTATTTTCATGTTTTTCCTTTGTTCTTCAAATCTCCTGCATCTCCAAATGTCCACCAGATCTGATCTTCCTTCTGCCTGATAACCACACTTTGGTATTCCCTTTAGTCACAATCTACTGACAACACATTTTCTGTGTTTGTCAGAAAAGATATTTTACCTTTCTAGTTGAGGTATTTCACTGGGTAAATAATTCCAGATTCTATTTTAGAACTTTGAAGACAGCATTCCACTCTGTCCTCTCTAGCATCACTCTTCCTCTAACTTACTTGGTCATACGATGGTGGACATGACACACACTTCTCAAGCCTTAATTTCATTTGTAAACTGGATGGAAGAATGCCTACCCAAATTACCTCTCAGTGTCATCCTAAAGCTCAGATAACGAAATGAATGTGAAAGCATTCTTTAGCTACAACATTCCATATTAAAACACACCAAATTAAAAGATTAGTTGGAATAAAAGACTATGTAGGAAAAAAGTTACACACTAAGGAGGATCTTGCACACTAAGAACTGAAAACAAATTATTTCCAAGTTTCTAAACATCCCATTATTTGTATTACATGGAATTAATTTCAGTAAGGAGAAAGTGGTTATATTCAGTTAATTCTTGTATTCTCTTCCAACAAAATAAACAATGAGTCAATTTACTAGTTGTGCTTTCAATTCACTAACCAAACCACAAACTCATGTGTACTGTATAGTGATGAATACTAAGACTTAATAAAAATTTTAAAATTTCAGCTTACCTGTCAAATGTTTCAGCTATTTTGTTCTCATTTAGCTAAAAGAAACATTCAGAACATATTGCTATAGATGTGGAGAATGTTGTGGGTCAGTTTGGATTAGCGTGAAAACCAAGAAACAAGAGGTGAGAGTGTGACATTATCCAATAAAATTTCTAAGAATAGAATTGGTAAACTTCAGTTTTCCACCAATTTATAAAATCTGTCTTTTTAAACACTCTTTAAGTATTTATTTTTCATATGATGATAGTAATAAGTTAGGGCAAACAGTAGCTCAAATTGAAAAATAAAATAAAAGGTATCCATCCAAATTACTAGATGCCCAAGAATTTTTGTTTTATAAGTTAAAAGGTTTAATAAGAATTTTAAGATTCCAATTACGGTCTGGCTCTCGTTTTCCAAACCTGTAGTGTAAGACAGCAATCTGGCTATGACATCTGTCATGCTACTGATGCCATGGTTGATTTTATGGATCTAGTTGGTTAGGTGGGTGTTCCCTTCCTCCTTCACCACAACTTGTGTACCCCCTCCCCCAGCACACACACCACCAAAATACTGTTAGTTCACTTTCAGAGGTGTATGTAGCTTTTCTGTCTTCCATAAAGTGAACAGGTCATCTGTGGTCTGCAGAGGGTTTTATGCGGCCTTTGAGTATGTTCACATGCTTTTAAGAAATAAGCCTTAAAAAAAAAACCTTAATATCTAGAAAACAAAAAAAGAATATAACGTGTGAAATTTCTATCTGTATTGATGAGGATATTTTACATGTATAGGCTATTGGTTTTAAATGAGAAGTACTATCACTCTAAAAAGAACTAAAGAATATATCTGAATTTCATAAGAATCATAACTTGCTGAGTCCCCTTCCAGAGATCCTGTGAGAAGGAACATCTAAGGAGGCATAACGAGCAGGGGATGTTCAACACACCTGAAAAGTACTGTTGTCACAGTTCCTCTATATTCTCATCTCTGAAATACTTTATGAAAAGTTGGGAAATAAGAGATATATCGTCGATACTGCTTACAAAAGCTAATAAACATCATTTATAAGTAACTCAAAACAGAACTCTTTCTTTTAAGGCTAATTTGACAAGTCTGTCTTAATTTTAATCTCTGTACTTTTAGCACTATAGAAGCCATGGCTTTCAAGAAGTACACAGCACATTTAACTAAAAAGAAAAACTCAGTCCAATCCACTGAACTTATTTCAGTACCTATAAATACCACTAAGTAAATCAAGAAGACAAAGTAAAACAATCAACTGTGATACTGAGATTCAGGATATTCATGTAAATAAGTATATCACGGTTATTATTTACTTCATAAAAAAGAAATGCAGAAGTCAAATGAAGGCATGATGCTTAGTCAAGCTGGCATATGACATGTAATGATAAGAAATATATAATATCTAAAAGTTGTTTTTTGATAATTATGATCCAACAATAAAAGGTCAGCATGGTGAAAAGTCTGGGAACTATTATCAAATGCTGAATTACCATTCAATTTTTAAAAAATGAAATAGCAACTTTTAAGAGAAACACGTACTATACGAGCTTATGCTTTACCTTCATAACATCTCTATATGACCGGATAGCTGAGATTTTTCTCTTTTCATCTTCATCTTCCAGGCCTTCCTCTGCAGCCTCATAGCCCTCGTCGTTGCTACCATCAGCTTCTACGGTGTTGGCCATGTGATCAATGAGCTGCTCTAGGGGAGGGCTTAATTCCCTTTCTTCATTCTCCTTCAAGCCATAGTCTAGTGCTTTATAAATAATAATTCCCAAAGACTCGATAACCTAAGAACAGTAAAGATGGTAGTCAGTGGAGTAGACTAAAGAGTTTTACAGGACTAATTGTAAGGCATAAACTATTGAGTATAATATTTAAGCTAGGTCTCATCCATTCACCTTAGAATATATGACAAATTACACTTGAAGAGAAACTTAAGTCTTATGAATATATATTTTAAAAACCCAGAGGGAAACTTTTCTGTGATTTTCTCAAACCAATACATAACACATACACAAATCCTTTTCATATTTTCTTAGATTTATACTGTATGTTAAAAATCTATCTTCTCCATTCATATAAAATACTAACCAGGGTGATTTTCCATGTTCCTTTTTTTTTTTTTTTGTGTTGGTGTCTCACTCCGTTACCCAGGCTGGAGTGTAGTGGCACCCTCATGGCCACCGCAGCCTCGACCTGGTAGGCTCAGGTGATCCTTCCACCTCAGTCTTCCAAAATAGCTGGAACCACAGGCATGCGCCACCACGCCTGGCTAAGTATGTATGTATGTATGTATGTACGTACGTATGTATGTATGTATGTATTTATTTTAGAGACGAGGGAAATAAAAGTTGGGAAATAAGAGATATATCGTCGATACTGCTTACAAAATCTAATAAACATCATTTATAAGTAACTCAAAACCGAACTCTTTCTTTTAAGGCTAATTTGACAAGTCTGTCTTAATTTTAATCTCTGTACTTTTAGCACTCAAGTTGCCCAGGCTGCTCTTGAACCCTTGGACTCAGGCATTTCTCTCGCCTCCGCCTCCCAAAGTGCTGGGATTACAGGCGTGAGCCAACGCACCCAGCTGATTTCCCGCATTTCTAAAAGATATTTCTGAGAAAAATACAGTGATCAAAGAACATATCTTTTCAGAACTCTTATACCAATGTGTATCTAACTAGAAATGTCATAGATATCACAATTAGTTGAGAGATGGTAATTTTAATTATAGGTAGCAATTTATTTAAGTTTAAACAAAAAAAATTAATATTCACATACACATTTCACTGGGAATACAGATCTCTCATATGATGCAAACAACGAAAGACTTTTTCAAACTCTGAGCTTTCAATGCAGTGCACAGATAATCCTCCCTACCACCTACCTCCATCAATATTACTACCAGGTATAAACCTGATTAAGTAACACTAGAAATATCACTCCTAAATACCACCCTGACAACTGCTCCAGACTTTGATCAGTAGAGGGAATTCTACTTTATTTCTCAATACTGCCATTCCTTCTTTCTTTAAAAAAAAAAAAATCACATATAAAATATTTTCATTTTATTTTACAATGCCAACAGCTAAATTCATTCCACCTTATCTTTTTTGTGTAAGATCACAGGCAGTGAAGACAAAGATTTAGGATTTAATCCTATAGGATTTAATCCTGATTTGTATATCTGCCCAAGACAAATTATTTAATAATAATTTTTCTTATCTGTAAAATGAATATCAATGATACCTACAATTCTTGAGATTCTGTTAAAACTAAATGCATTCACTATGCATAGAAATACCCAGTACAGTACCTGACTTACAATAGGAAATGTTCTTACCTCTCCCCTTCCTTCAGCTCACCCTTTTCAAAGGCTTATCCAGTTCCCCCCAAAATAAATACATAATATCTTTTATTTTCTTTATTCCATTTATAGCTGGTTGATGTTGCATTTCTTAAAAAGTGATTTCAAAAGTATCAAAAACAAATAGGAAAACCAGGAGTTTTTAAGATGAGCGAAGAGAGCCATTGTTGTCATACATACACTGTAGCTCTTAAAAACACTTAGGCACTCACTTAAAAAAATTCCACAAAACCTGAATTCTACCTTACCAAATAAAACATTTTCTCAACTACAGTATTCAAAATGAACATAATGCTGAAAAGTTCATAATCTCTAGTTTTTAGACAATGCTGTTTAATATTTCTTATTAAAAATATATACTATTTTGATTTGTTTTTATGGTTTGACCCAGAATTCTAGCCACTATTTTCAGATAAGGGCTCAAACAATGGATCTTTTAAGTTCCAAGGCAACTGAATACATTGGACACCCTTCCTAAGAGTGTCCCTGAACACTTTCTATTGTATCCACAGCCTGACCTGGACCTTTCAGTACTTCCCTGGCACAGGGTACACATTACTCTCATAGCACCTAGCATTCTTACCGCAGGCAGGTGCTGCTTAGGGCGGGGGTTTTAACTTTCAGTTCAAAGACAGCAAAGCCTAAAATTGTGGTGTGCACTCAATGAAAACTTGTTAAATTGAACCTAGAGCAGTCACTGTGTAACAATAAGAGTGTTCTACTAACATAATGAAGCCTCGGAAATCAAAAAGTTACCAAATTATATTCAGTATATTTGTTTTAAGGCTGAGATGGTCTTGCTGCAATTGTTCTCACTTAGAAGTCACACTTAACTGAGTCTTACGTGGTTGGAACATTCTAACCATCTCTCTCTATATATAACCCTTCCCCTCCTCTAGCATTGCAGAAAAAAAAGAAAAAGAAAAAGCCGGGCTCAGTGTCTCAGCCTGTAATCCTGCGCCTTGGGAGGCTGAGGTGAGTGGATTGCCTGAGCCTGCGGGTTCGAGACCCGCCTGGGCAAGTTGGTGAGACCTCATCTCTACAATAAATAAAAAAATCAGCCGGGCGTGGTAGCGCATGCCTGTAATTCCAGCTACTCGGAAGGCTGAGGCAGAGGGATCGCCGGACCCGTCGAGGCTGCGGTGGTCGGGAGCGGCCACTGCACTCCAGGTTTGGGTGACAGAGTGAGTCTCCAACTCAAAAAAACAAAACAAAACACAAAACCATTGCAAATACCAACATCAATGATGGCTTCCAATCGTAGCAAAAACCAAAGGGTTGCTCAGCAAGCTTTATTCTTTTCTTTGTTCAACTATTTTGACTTCAGGAGCTGACCCATTCTTTGAGAAAGTCATTTTATGCCCTCTTTCCCTTTAAACCTCTAACACCTCTTTCTGCCTGTCTAGGGCTCAGTTCAAAATAAAACACAATCATTTCCCACCTTCAAATGTACAAACTGATAAGCATCTACACTTGTTTGCCCTACCTTCTTTGCACAGTGGAGGAGGGGCTCTTGTTCCCATCCAAAGTCAATCCCAACCTCCCTAACCCCACAATCCCATTTTTATGCTCCCTTTCCCAAACTCCTCAAATAAGGTGTCTGTGTACACTGTCTCTCCTTTTCTCCTTCCATTCACTGTTTAATCCATTCCAATCTGAAGTCCTTCCATCTGAAGTCACTGAAACGCACACTGAAGTCACAAAGTCACAAAATATCTTTATATGCCAAGTTTAATACATCCTCATCCCAAATGACTGCTCAAAAGCATCTGACACAACTGACTCTTTTCTTCTGTTCTAAACTCTCTGTATGGCCAGGTGCAGTGGCTCATGCCTGTAATCCCAGTACTTTGGGAGGGAGGTGGGAGGATCACTTGATGCTTGGAGTTCGAGACCAGCCTGGGCAACAGAGTGAGATTCCATCCCTACAAAAAAATAGAAAGATGAGCCAGGTGTGGTGGTATGTGCCTATAGTCCCAGCTACTTGGGAGGCTGAGGTAGGAGGATCACTTGAGCACAGGAGCGCAAGGCCGCAGTGAGATGTGATCATGCCATTGCATTTCAGCCTGGGGAACAGAGTGAAATCTTGTCTTGAAAAAACAAAACAAAAACATAAACATTCTATACTTCTAGATTTCCTCTCAGCAACTACTTCTCAATCTGTCTATAGATCCCTCCTCCAGCAATTGTTTGATGGAGCTTCTCAGAGCTCATGTATTCTACTTCCTTACACAATCTCTTGCAAAGTGCTCTTATACATTAGCAATGCTATAAATATGATATGTATTTTGATATTTCCTTAACTTATATTTCTAGTCCACAGTTTGTTTCTGGGTTGCAGACTTGTAAATTATATTGTCTACTAATACTCCCACATTAATAATGAATAAGCATCTCAAACTTTAATATTTGTCTATTGCCTATCTCCTCCACTAAAATGTATGCTCCCTAAGGTCTGGGTTCTTGTCTATTTTGTCCATTTGCTCATTTTCTGTACTGTCTATTTTGTGATAACCATGCTCATCTTGCCTTTGTGGTTGAATGCCACTATCTGGCTCCTGCTACCCTGGAACCAATTCCTCCCACTGCATTTAGGTTTCCCAGTTTACTGACCAGGGTTCCTACCATAAGGTCTGGCATACAAAAAAGAGTGATCACAGAGTTCTTCAAGGATGTTGGGGTTCCCCTTACAAATTTATTTCTCACAGTCATGGTAAAAGAATGTCTTCTGGACCCTCCCCCAGGGTAGATTAAGTAGGCCTTAAATGACAAATCCACTCTAACATTCCAATCTTTTTTCTCATCTTACTACAACTTATCTTTGCAGCCTAATTTTCTTTTATTATCACTCATATATGCTGTTGTTCAACTGAACTCATTTCTTACTCTTTCCTTTGCATGTTCTATTCTTTATTATCTCTAGGCCACTATTCAGTATTGTTTCTACTTTCTGCATAGTCTTTCTCCTGAATTTTTGTAAGTCAAACTTCTACTTGTTTTTTCACCCCTCTGCTCTAAAAAATTTCCTCTATGAGGCCTTATTAACCCCAGTTACCCCATCACATCACAATCTCTACCCACCCTTCTTCCCCAGACAAAAACAATGATTTTTTCTTCAGAATCTCCATAATGTTGACTTGTATCTTTATGTGGTACATTTCACTTTTTACACTGGATTATGGCTATTAATTATGTACCTATCTTAACTGTCCAACAAGAGTAAGCTCCTTGAAGGCAAAAGTCTTCTGTAATTCACTTTATATCTTCACATTATTTTATAAACATACTCAATAGTAAATAAATGAATGATCCAAAATATAAATTCCTTCCACTCAGATATGTATAGTTTAAAGTTAGTTACGGAATTTATGAACACAGGAAGAAACACCTGTCACTTCAATCCTTGTCATTCCAATAAACCACTAGAGTAGTGACCCAGTCTGAACAGCTCTGAAACATCCCGGAGAACTCCCAGTCCAATGATAAACTACAGCTAGTCTGGTTTAATGAACCAAATCTATTTACTTTTCCTAATTGAAGCCTGAGCTATAAAGTAGTTCTAAAGTTAACCCATACTCTTAGAAACACAGGCATAATAAAGCAGGACATTATTAGACTTAACATGTACACTGACTCATCACTTTCATTGAACTGAAGGAAAATCTAACCTTTTGCCAGAGAAGCATATACCTAGTTCTTCAGACACTGCCTTGATCTGGGGATGACAGGTAACTACCAGAAAAATAACTGAAACATAAGAGCACTTGGACATACCAGCTTACATAGAGATATACTCTAGAAGCTCATTGGCCAAAACATGAAATGTTAGGAAAACCCAAGAGAAAAAGCAGCATCAGATCTAAAACATCCATCTGAGTTACTAGTCTTGGGACACAGGGAAAATCATTGTTCACGTCCTATCATACTGTCATTGGCTTCCCCTACGATTTCCAGAGCCCCTGACATTCATTAAAGTGAATGGTAGTAAACATAAAGTTTTATAGTTAAGTGAAACAAGTGAAGCATACTAGAATGCTGTGGTTTTAAAGCCTAACCGATTGATAAGGGGTAGCAGAAAGAGGGCATTAAGTAAAACCACATATTTCACAATTTAAGGCTGCTATAACATCATGCCTACTTGTTTACCCAGTATGGGATCAACAGACACACAGATGGAACTGCCTGTTCTCCGGCCTCCAGAACCAGCCAGTGAGAGCATCCTCACTGTTGAAGAGCAGCACACACACTAACACCAACGTTTCATGTAGAGCACCCACCGCCCAGGCCATACGCCAAGTCTCCTATAACCACAGTATTCCCCTTCACCCAGCCCCTCTTCATGCTATGACTTCCTACAAGTATTTGAGTCATATTTGTCTCCTTTGCTAGGATAGTCAATTATGAGTTTTCTTGGTGCTCTCTAGGATGCTAGCTAGCACTTAGTTTTACACAGAGTATGTGCTTTGAAATATGTGTTTAAACATGCATAAACAGCAACAGTACAACATCTTAAGTGTCAAATCTGATGAAATGGAGATGATCCATGTCAAGGTTATCAACCATGGTTCCTGGCCCTTCAATCGACATCTAACCAACAGTAGCTGTTATTGCTTTCATTGTCACGCCTTGTTACCAAAATCCCTTCTTCTCCAGTATATAAATTAAAAAGCCAGAACCAAAAAAACAGTTTATTTAACTCTCCAAGTCCCCTTGCCAATCAAATGAATGGGAGTTCCTTATATTTGTAAAAACACTTCATTGGGAATGTGTTTTCCTTTACATATCACAATTCTGCAAGGTAAACATTATTCTCATTTTAAAGACGGGAGAACTAAGCTTGAAAGATGGTCAATAAGCTGCTTGAAGTAAGGCAGTTAATGTGAAAGAAAGCCAGTTTGGAGTCACTTACTTATGAAATTCCATATCCAGAATTCTGCCATACCACAGAGCAGCATATTTGAACACCTCCTAATCATCCAATATTGGTCTAAAATGTGGCATCCAAGATTAAAGCCTATACCATGTATTGTATAATCATCAGAGAATGCACCAAATTAATATTTTTCTTGTTCCACATCATATACCTCTACAAACACAACCAGTTAAGTATTCAGATTTCTGGCCAACTCATTAAATTGTTGACACTTTGGGTTTACAATCAACTACAGTGCCCAAGTCACACACATCATATAATAAACATCTTTCTCCTTTAGCGTGCTTCTTTTTTAGCTTATGAAAAGACATTTTTCAGGTCTAGTAAAGGGTTACACATTTATTTCAAACCTATTTTATCCTATTTATTTTGACCAATCATTTTAGTTTAGCAAAATCATGTAATATCTGGAGCCAGCCATTTAATGTATTATCTATCATCTGCAAACATAAAATACGCCAACAACAAATGCTAGCAAGGATGGGAAGAAACAGGCGGGAATGTAAATGGCACAACCACTTTGGAGGACAGTTTGGTAGCTTCTTACAAACTAAACACACTCTTACCATATGATCCAGCAATTGTGCTCCTTGTTACTTAAATAAAGTAGAAAACTATGTCCATACAATAACCCACACATGAATGTCTATAGCCAACAAGCAACCAAGATGTCCTTCAATAGGTGAATGGACAAACAAACAGTGGTAAATTCAGACATCGGAATAACACTCAGAGATAAAAGACATGAACTATCAAGTCCTGAAAAGACATGGAGGAGTCATAAATACATATCACTAAGTGATAAATACATATTACTAAGCCAATCTGAAAAGCTATATATTGTATGGTTCCAACTATATGACAGTCTGGAAAAGGTAAAACTAAGGAAACAAGAAAAAGTGATTGCCAGAGGTTCATAGAGAGGGAGGAAAGGACAAACAAGTGGAGTACGGCAGATTTTTAGGGAAGTGAAACTACTTTATATGATACGGTAATGATGTGCACATGTCATTATATATTTGCCAAAGTCCATTAGAATGTACAACATAAACAGTGAACCCTAAAGTCCTGTGGATTTCAGTTATTAATGTATCTATATTGGCTCATCAATGATAGCAAATTACCACACTAATGCAAGACATTAATCATAGAGGAAAGTGAGGGAGAAAAAGGGTATGTTGGAACTCTGTGTACTTTCTAAACAATTTTTCTGTAAACCTCAAGTGATCTTTAAAAAAATGAAGTTTATGAACTTAAAAAATACAGATGCACAGATACAGTGACTTAAAAGATATAATGCTGGAGAATGGATTAGAAATGCGTTAGAAAAACGTGGGAATATTAATTAGGAGGCTATTGCAATAGCATCCAACCTAGGGATGATGGCTTCTTGGGCTAGGATAATAACAGTAGGTAGAAAGAGAAAGAACCTTTAGGAGGTAGAATGGATAGGACTTTGCAATGCATTAAATGTAGGGAGAAAAAAATCAAATTGATTCCTGGGTTTCTAGATTGGGCTAGTAGGGGCAGTGGTAGCATTTTTTTTTTTTTTTTTTTTTGAGTTGGAGTCTCACTCTGTCACCCAGGCCGGAGTGCAGTGGCCGCTCCCGGCCACTGCAGCCTCGACCTGCTGGGCTCCGGGGATCCTTCCGCCTCAGCCTTCCAAGTAGCTGGAACTACAGGCGCGTGCTACCACGCCCGGCTAATTTTTTAAAAAATTTTTATTGTAGAGATGAGGTCTCACCAAGTTGCCCAGGCGGGTCTCGAACCCGCGGGCTCAGGCAATCCACTCACTTCAGCCTCCCAAGGCACGGGATTACAGGCTGAGCCACCGAGCCCGGCTGGTAGCATTTACTGATAAGGAAAACTGGAGAAAAATGTTTAGAAGAGAAAGATAGACAACCTGTGAGGATTATGTGAATGGCAGAAGAGCGCTACCGGCCGGGGTCATAAAATTGATCCATGGAGTCACGAGGGTGCATGAGACAGACCAAGGAGAGAATGTAGACAGGAGAAGTAGAACTAAACACTTAATGGCCAGAGGATGAGAAATCAAAAGATTAGACTGTAAAAGAGCAACAGTATTAGAGAAGGAAGAGAAAGATTAAATCAAAAGACTGGTATCATAAAAATCAGAAAGAAGATATTTCAAGAAGGAAGTCATGGTCATATGTACTGAATGTAGATAAGGAATAAGAGGACACTGAGCATGTCCACTGGATTTTGTGATGTGGAGGTCATTAGACTTTAGCAAGGGCAGTCTGGGTAAGTAAACAGAGACATGTACACAGTACTCTCAGAAAGCTCTACAAAGGAAGGGGGTAGAATATATGGCAGCAGCTGGAATTGAGACAGGGCAGTCAGTGGTAGGTGTTTTTATTTTATTTTTTAAGACTACAGAGTTTTAAACATGTTTAAGTGGTGATGAAAAGGAAGTAGAGAGGAAAAAGTTGAAGTTGAAGACAATGGAAAGATAAGAGATCAGAGCCACTGTTACTGACAATGATAGAGCAATTATTCTATGACTTTAGTTTGACAAATTAGATCCCCAAAAAAGGTTGCTCACTTCTCAAAAAAAAAAAAATTCCTTCAAATTTAGATATGGTTTTGTTGCCTGTATTAAGTGGCAAAAAGGTATATGTATTTGCACATGACTGAGAATTACTCCTTTATCAACATTATTTACTGAAGACTTTCTGTGTGAATGTCATAAATACATTAACATGTCATTCTAAGCCTTTTACAATCTGAGTCCAGTTTTTCCAGTCACAGCTCTACACCGTACACATCACTTTCACAGTGTTGTGCCTTTCTTTATTCATGTTGCCCTCTGCCTAATGCCCTTTCCCTTGGCATTTTTTTCTGACAAATTCAACCTATACTCTTATCCTTCAAATTCTATATCAGTGTTACCTCCTCTAGCAAGCATTCCATTTACTCTAGAGTTAATCAATTTCAATTCTACCACCTTTCCCTGCCTATTTATCTTTTACCATACTCTAGGTGACTATGAATTGCACCCCAAAATGTAAAGTAATCAAATACTTTTTTCAAGTACAGATGAAATGTTCACCAAAATACACCCCATGTTGTGCCCAAAATAAGTCTCAATAAATTTAAAGATTGCAACATTGGAGTATGTTTTCTGGAAAGGGATTAAAATCAGAAATCAATTAACAAGACACTTCACATTCCCAAGTACTAAAAAATTAATTACACTTCTAAATAATCCTTGGGGCCAGGCATGATGACTTACACCTGTAATCTTTGGGAGGCAAGAGGATTGCCTGAGACCAGGGGTTCAAGACCAGCCTGGGCAACTTGGCAAGATCATCTCTTTTTTTTTTTTTGAGTTGGAGTCTCAGTCGCCCAGACTGGAGTGCAGTGGCTGCTCTAGGCCACCGCAGCCTCGGCCCGCTGGGCTCCGGCGATCCTTCCGCCTCAGCCTTCCAAGTAGCTGGAACTACAGGCGAGCGCTACCACGCCTGGCTAATTTTTTGATTTATTGTAGAGATGAGGTCTCGCCAAGTTGCCCAGGAGGGTCTCGAACCCGTGGGCTCAGGCAATCCACTCACCTCAGCCTCCCAAGGCGCAGGATTACAGGCTGAGCCACCGAGCCCAGCTAAGATCGTCTCTATTTAAAAAAAAAGCCAGGAGTGGTGGTGTGTGCCTGTGGTTCCAGCTACTTGGAAGGCTGAGGCAGAAGGATCACCTGAGCCAAACAGGTCGAGATTGCGGTGGCTGTACGCATGCCACTGCACTCCAACCTGGGAAAGAGTGAGACTCCGACACAAAAATAATCAAATAAAGGAACAAATAAATAAGTAAATAACCATTGGGCCAAAGAAAAAAAAATCAAAGGAAATGTAAAAATATTTCATGATCAAAAAGCACAATATATCAAAATTTGTGGTATACAGCTAAAGCAGTGCTTAAAAATTTTTTTTATAGCTTCAGAGGAACGGACAAACTGCTTGAAAAACATAATCTGGCTGGGCTCAGTGGTTCAGCCTGTAATCCCAGCACTTTGGGAGGCCGAGGCAAGTGGATTGGCTGAGCCCCGCAGGTTCGAGACCAGCCCAGGCAAATTCATGAGGCTTCGTTTCTACAATAAATCAAAAATTAGCCGGGCATGGTAGCGCGCACCTGTAGCTCCAGCTACTTGGAAGCCAGAGACGGAAGGATCCCCGGAGCCCAGCAGGTCGACGCAGGAGTGACCTGGAGTGGCCGTGAGCATGCCACTGCACTCCAGCTTGGGCGACAGAGTGAGACTCCAACTCAAAAACATAACAAAACAAAACAAAAGAATAACCAAGTTGGATGATTTGCACTACTTGATTTCAAGACTTACAGTAAAGCTACAGTAATCAACACTGTGTAACACAGGCCTACTGACAGACAGATGGATAAAGTGGGAATCCTTTAGTCCCACATTTATATGATCAACTGCTTTTTAATGAAGTGCCAAGGTAGTTCAATGGTGGGGGAGGATATCATTTCAACAAATAGTGCTGGAACAACCAGATATCTACCTGGAAAAATAATGAACCCAGATCCCTGCCTCCTACCATACACAAAAATCATTTTTGAATAGATCACATATCAAAATGTAAAAACTAAATCTATTAAATTCTAGAAAACAACACAAGAAACAATCTGCATGACACTAACCATTTTTTTGCAATTTTGTATTTTCTACATAGTCATATTGTCAGTGAGGTAGACAAATATTTCTTACACAAGACATAGAAACCACTCACTAATCATAAAAGAAAAAGCTTATGAATTGGAATTAATTAAAATTTAAAACTTTGCTCTTCAAAAGACAACAATAAGCTGGGCTCGGTGGCTCAGTCTGTAATCCCTCGCTTGGGGAGGCTGAGGTGAGTGGAATGCCCGAGCCCGTGGGTTTGAGACCCGCCTGGGCAACTTGGTGAGACCTCATCTCTACAATAAATAAAAAATTAGCTGGGTGTGGTAGCCCGTGCCTGTAGTTCCAGCTATTTGGAAGGCTAAGACGGAAGGATCGCCTAAGCCCAGCAGGTGGAGGTTGTGGTGGCCAGGAGCAGCCACTGCACTCCAGTCTGGGCAAGAGTGAGACTCCAACTCAAAAAAAAAAAAAAGCCAAAAGACAACAATAACAAAATAAAAAAACAAGTCACATGCTGGGTGAGAATATTTTACATATATATTTATCTGATGAAGAACTTGAATCTAGAATATATATTTTTAAACTTAGAACTCAAAAGATAAATAATCCAATAAAAAGTGTATAAAATATTTGAACATATACTTTACAAAACAAGATATATAAATGGCTTATAAGCATGGGAATAAATGTTCTACTTCATTAGTCATGAGGGGAATGCACATTACAATGAGATACCATTTCATATCCTCTAGAATGACTAAAATTAAAAAGACTGACAACAGAAAGCATTCATCAAGATGTGGGACAACTAGAACTCAACACTGCTGGTGTGAGTGCAAAATTATATAACCATGCTGTAAAATTATGTGACAGTTTCTTATAAAGTCAAACACACATTTATCATGATATCCCAATTACATTCCTATATAACCAGGAAAAATAAAAATATATTTCCACAAAAAGACTCCTACATAAATGCTCACATCAGCTTTATCTGCAATAGCCAAAAACTGTAAAGAACCCAATCGTCCATCAACATATGAATGGATAAACAAATTACAACACAGTAACACAATGGAATAACAACCAGTAATAAAAGGAACATACTACTAGTGCACATGACAATAGATGAATCTCGAAAACATTCTGCAGAGCCAAAAACAGTCAGCATAAAAGATACGATTTATATAATTATATTTATATGAAGTTGGGGCTGAGGGTAGGGGGAATGACTGCAAGAGAAACGTTCTGGGGTGACGAAATGACTGGAGTAGTGGTCACATCTGTTACAACTCAAATTACACATTTAAATCTTCAGCATTTTATTATATTTAAATTATACCTCAAAGTTGATTTTTTATGAAGAACTGATCAAGTATTTCCTCTGTAAAGAGAATAATGGCAGAAATCATGAGATGGGATTCTGCCCATTATCTGATGTGCAGCCTTGGGCCAATCACTTAAACTTACAGCTACCCAGTTTGTGGAATTCTATGACAGCAGTCCAAATGGACTAAGATAGTAAGAAAATACAGAATTAGAATACTAAAAGAAAATACACAAACTATAAATGTATGGAGTTTTATGGGAATGTCACAGTTGAAGAACCACAAAGGTTACCTGGACATTTTTCGTGTAAGTAGGCCTCAGAGTAAATTTTCCTTTAACAAGTGTTAAGAAAAATTGCAGCAACAACCAGCTGCCTCTAAAAAACCTAACCAATATCATGGGAACTTCCTGGCCTGCTTTGCAGAAACATTCAATTTTGGAACTGGATCCTTTTGAATTAAAAAAAAAAAAAAAAGTAAGGCCTTGAGGAATTTTAGAAGAAACATACACACACACACACACACACACACCAAAAACAAGAGCAAGACAGGAATTTTCCAGCACAGAGGAGAAAAAATTTACACACATACTACTGACTAGTAATAAAACTTATTTTTAAATGATTGGGGCTATACATATAATGGAAAATTACTCAGCCTTTAAAATAAATGAAATTTGATACATGCTACAACATGGATGAACCTTAAAAACATGCTAAGTGAAAGAAACCAAAATGGCAATTCTTATACAATTCCATTTACATTAAATATCTAGAACAGGAGAATTCACAGAGACATAAAGTAGATTTGAGGTTAGCAGGGAGAGAGGAAGAGGGGGAACTGAGAGTTACTAATGGATACAGAGTTTCAATTTGGGAGGATGTCTAGAATTCCCGTTCTCAAACTATTTTACCACTTCAACCTCCCGAAGTGTTGGGATTACAGGCTTGAGCCACAGTGCTTGGCCCATTTTGGATTGATGAAAAAGTTTTGGAAACAGATAATAGTGATGGTTGTAAAATGAATGCCAATGAACTGTACACTTCCAATGGTCAAAACGGTAAATGTTTTTTAATAACAAAAAAATATTGGGGCTGCTACAATTTCTTTGGGAGTATTATCATGCACAACATTCAGAAAGGCCTGATTCCCCTTACTTTACAGGGTTTACTAAAGTTCCCAAAGCAAAATAAAAGTCCCAGGAACCAACTATCTCTCTCCTCTTGAACCAAAACTAGAACTCCTTTGGAATAAACACTGTACTTCACACTACCATTCTGTTTAGGGTCACAGTTGGCTTGAATCATCAAGCCTTTGAAACCACTGTCACCAGCATTTGACACAAATAACCTCATCTTATTTTCTAAAATACTTTCTTATCTTGCTTCCATATTTTCCTAATTTTCTTCCTACCTAGATTAACAAGAGAAGAGATTGACAGAGAAGCTTCTACACAATAGGTCTTGGTAAACATAAGAAGAGGAAGCAGAGACAGTGGTACAGGATATAAACAGTTCTTTCTGGTCACTTCTGAAGTAATGGCCTTGAGGAGGTATTTGGTACAGATACAGGCAGGTGGACTGGGTAGTGGGAGAATGAAATTCTCTCTAGGTTGCTTCTATTTCCTTGAGTGAAAAAATGTAGGCAAGAGAGGAGGAAGAGAAGGTTACAGGGTTGAAAAGACCATGTTTGAAAGAGTTTCACAGCCATCCAGGACTGTGGTCTCTTTAAAAATGCAAATTTATCATGTCCCTCTCTTGCTAAAATTCTTCATTACTTTTTTAAAAAATGAAGTATACTACACTAAAGAATTTACCAAAAACTCTCAGTCACATGCAGAAACTCCTTGGAAACTTTCGAAGAGAAAGCAGCAGTTACCCATGGTGTGATGTAAGCAATCCCAGCCTGTCCCCAAACACTGAGTGGTCTACCAAGGTGCCTGCTACTGATGCAGGAGTCACAGCAATGTCTATCACAAATTAGGACAGCGAATGAGTTGTCATCTTATTTCTATTTAACCCATGGACTCATTTTCATGAAAAAGAACGGCATTAAGCAATGAGGACAGCATGAACAGTGCATCTACAATTACCCTACAGATGCCACTGTAGACATGTCACTCACCAAATAAAAAACCATGTGACCCAAGTGAAATGTGCAACAATAAAACTCATCATAATAAAGTTAATATCTAGACATTCTAGGCATCATGATTTTAACTGTAAAATAAGGCCCATTTATGTTTATTTCCTAATAGCATAAACTTGATTACTTCATCATATGTTACTTAGGGACTGAAAGTCAACAAAATAAATCAAGCCTTTATTCAATAGAATAAAAAATTAGATTGAGCATGTTTGCTTATTTTTCTTTATATAACATGGTAACTTCCTAAGCTCTTTATATAATTTTACTAAAAATAAAATTATAAAATACACTAATGACCCAAATGTCTATCAAACTGTAAATGGACAAACAAAAGATGGTATATCCATACAATGAAATATTATTCAGCAGTTAGAAGGAAAGAAAGACTGACACGTGCTCCAACATGGACGAATCATGAAAGCATTACACTAAGTGAAGGAAGCCAATTACAAAAGATCACCTATTGTATGATTCTGTTTTTATGTAATGTCCAGAATTGGCAAATCTATAGAGACAAAAATAAATTACTAATTACCTAGGGCCTGAGGCATTGGGAGGAAATGAGGCTCAATAATTCTTTTGGGAATGAAGAAAATGTTCAAAAACTGATTGTGGTGATGTTTGCACAACTCAGTAACTATACTAAAACCCACTGAATTGTACATTTTAAATGGGCAAATTGTATGGTATGTGAATTGTATCTCAATAAAGATGTTTTTTAAACCATGTTAACAAATATTATACGAAAACTTTCATTTGGTGGTCTAGAATGATACAGTATCATATATAACAAGAACTAAAACCCAAGTATTATAATAAAAATAGTATTTTTTCTTTGCAAAAGGAATATGAAGATAACAATAACATGGGGGTGTCTAAAATTGTACCTTAAAGTATAGATAGCAGACTCCAATGGAATAAATAAATGTAGACAAAAGTGAATAGCATGCTTTATTCTAAACTGCAACACTGTCTGACAGAACTTTCTACAACATGTTTTATATTCTGCTGCCTAATACTGTATATACTAACCACAAGTGTCCTTTGAACACCTAAAATTTATCTCGAATAAACCTGAAATTTACCTGAAAGAACACCAGAAATAAAATTTCATTAATTTTAATCAAGTTAAAATTTAAAAGCTACATGTGGGTAGAGGCTACCATACTGAACAATATAGGTCTTAGAAAAAGGAAAATCGTGCCTTCTAGATGAGTCTATAAACAGGTTTCAAAAATAACAAAGAGAAGCCGGGCTTGGTGGCTCAGCCTGTAATCCCGCGCTTTGGGAGGCTGAGGTGAGTGGACTGCCTGAGCCTGTGGGTTCGAGACCCGCCTAGGCAACTTGGCGAGACCTCATCTCTACAATAAATCAAAAAAATTAGCTGGGTGTGGCAGCGCGCGCCTGTAGTTCGAGCTACTTGGAAGGCTGAGGCGGAAGGATCACCGGAGCCCAGCAGGTTGTGGCTGCAGTGGCCAGGAGCCACCACTGCACTCCAGTCTGGGTGACAGAGTGAGACTCCAACTCAAAAAAACAAAAAAAACAACAACAAAAAAACCCCAAAACAAACAAACAAACAAAAAAATAACAAAGAGTAGGGATTCCCAGAAAGGCCAAAGCTTGAAAATTGGGGTACATTTCATAACCCAGAGACCTGAGGGTGATAATAACAGGCAGCTCCTAAAACACACTGTAATACTTTAAAACTTCAACTGTCTTCAGTATATTACACAACAACAGAGGTATTAAGTCTTGTTGTAAACATCAGTTGATACAGATGATGTGAAAACACTATATAAATGTAAGATGAAATCATCTTTATTGTAAGATAGAGCTAGAAAAGACAAGTAGCAAGAAAGAGGATATTTTCTACGGGGAAAACTCTCTCTCTCTCTCTCTAATGGCAGCCGGCCTAGGAGGCCCACTGAACCTTAGAAATCAGGGAGGGCCGTGGACCCCGAGACATCTAGGAGGTGTTCGGGAGCTGTAGACGCCATTACCCTCCCCTATAATAATTTAGCATATTTAACCAGAAATA
>CAUYQG010027479.1:0-27767 GCA_963574415.1 Tarsius wallacei
TTTTTGAGTTGGAGTCTCACTTTGTCGCCCAGGCTGGAGTGCAGTGGCCGCTCCCAGCCACCGCAGCCACGACCTGCTGGGCTCCGGCGATCCTTCCGCCTCAGCCTTCCAAGTAGCTGGAACTACAGGCGCGTGCTACCACGCCCGGCTAATTTTTGATTTATTGTAGAGGTGAGGTCTCACTTGCCCAGGCGGGTCTCGAACCCGTGGGCTCAGGCAATCCACTCACCTCGGCCTCCCAAGGCGCAGGATTACAGGCTGAGCCACCGAGCCCGGCTAGTTTGCACTTTCTATCTGAGTTTCTTGAGGTAGAAATTGAGATGTTGATTTGAGACCTCTTCTTGTTCTAATACAGGCATTTAGGGTTATAAATTTCTCCCTAAATACTGTGTTCACCATGTCCTACATATTTTGATCTGTTGTGTTTGCATTTCAATTCAATACTTTCTAACTTAACTTTTGATTTCTTCTTTAGAGGTGTGTTAGTTTCCAAATATTTGGGAATTTTCCAAAGACCTTACTGATCTCTAAATTAAACCCATCATGGTATCTGCCATAAAAGGCTGACTCAAGAGTTTGGGATGTCCAAACCCTGCATATTCCACAGAAGTGACAAGCCCTTGCCAGTCACTGGGAGATAAACTCTAAGCCCTTGGAACAGCTGACCTGATGGGAATGTCTTTGTTTATCTGGGACCTCAGGCCACACCAGACGGTTCATGCTAACAGTGTGATTCTGGTGGAGGACTGGGGCCACGCTCCATCAGTCTGATCTCCAGAGGGGCTAGAAACTCCATGCCTATGACTGACAGCCAATAAAGTCCCTGGACACCAAGGTGATCTTCCTTGAGTGGCAGGGCTCCTAAGTGTTGTCACATCCGTCGCTGGGAGGATTAAGCACTGTCCACAGTGCTGGACACGTGAGCCTGGTCTCCCTTGAACTTAGCCATATGTGCCTCTTGCCTCTCCTGATTTTAATCTGTATCTGTTTGCTGTAATGAACTGTAACCATGAGTACAACAGCTTTTCTGAGTTACAGGAGTCTTTCTATTGCATCTGTGACCTGACGGTTGTCTTGGTACCTCGAACATAGTTCAGAGAACATACTCGAACTCTTCTAATTCTGTGGAAACTTGTTTCTGACACACAATATAATCAATCCTGGTAAATGTTACACTTGAAAAGAACGTGTATTCTGCTGTTTTGGGGTTGAATGTCATACAAATGCCAGTTAGGTCAAGTTGGTATACTGTGTTGTCCCAAGGATTCTATCTCCTTCTGGGTCATCTGCCTACTCACTCTATCACCTACGTGGGTATCAAAGTCTCCAAGCATGACTGTGAGTTTCCCTTTCTCCTTGAAGTTCCATCAGTTTTGTTTCATGTACTTTAAAGCTTTGTTATTAGGATCATAAACTTTTAAAACTGTGACATCCTTTTGATGGGCTGACCTCTTTGCTCTGACACCTACTTTGTTAGATATTAATATAGCAACTACAGCTTTCATTTGATTAGCGTTAGCATATTTTTTCATCCCTTTACTTTTAATCTGTTGTGTCTTTGTATTTAAAGTGTGTTTCCTGTAAGCAACATACAATTGAGTTTTTTTATTTTCCACTCTGATAATCTCTACCTTTTAATTAGGGTGTTTAAATCACTTACATTTAATGTTATTATTTATATAGTTAGGTTTAAATCTACCACTTTGTTATTTGTTTTTTATTTGTTCCAACTGTTCTGTTTTTCCTTGTTCCTCTTGTTCTGTCTTCTATTTTACTGAGTATTTATTTGCTGGCTTATTAGCTAAAACTCCCTGTTTAACTTGCCACCATCTACAACATTACACCACTTCACACAGAGCATAAGACCTTTGCAATCACACATGTCCAAGTATCTCCTTTCAGCCCTTATTCTCTTACTATGTACATCTTACTTTTAGACAGGTTATAAGCCCCGCCCTATGTGGTTATTATTTTTGTTTAAATAATCAAGTATCTTTTAAAGACATTTAAATCATAAGGAAAATTCATATGTTTGCTCCATTATGATCTCCAGTGCTCTTTAACCTTCATGTGAATTCATATCTCCTTCTGGTATCAACCTTTCTTGCAGTGCAGTTCTGCTCCTACCAGCTTCTTTTAGCTACTAAATGCCCGAGAAATGCTTTATTTGGCCTTTTCAGAGATAATTCACTGAGCATGAAACTAAGACTGACAGTTGTCCCTGTCCCCCTCCATGACTGAATGTATTGCTCACTGTGTTCTCCTCGCGATTTCTAACAATGAATCTGCTGTCACGCTGATGTTTGTTCATTTGTATATAATATGTCTTTTCTTCTGGCTGTTTTTAGGATTTTATCTTTACCACCAGTTGTGAGCAATCTGGATTATGAGGTCCTTGGGTTTGTTGAGCTTCCTGGAACACAGGTTTATTGTTTTCATAAAATCTGAAAAACATCCAGCCACTATTTTTAAAAAAATGTTTATGCTACCCTTCTCCCTCCTTGGGGGACTCAATTACACACATATTAGGTCATGTGAAGTTGTCATATGGCTACTTTAAAATTTTCTTTCTCTTTTTCATTTTAGATAATTTCTATTGCTATGTCTTCAAGTTCACTAATCTTTTCTTTTGCAACATCTAATCTGCCACTAATCACATCTGATGTATTTTTCATCTCAAATGTTGTAGTCTTCATCTCTAGAAAACTGATTTGAGTCCATTTTTATCATCCAGGTATCTACTGAGCTTTTTTCTTTTTAACATAAGGACTATAATTATGACTGTTTTAATGTCCCTCCAGTCCTAGGTATTCAATATTCTCTTTCCATTTAAAGCAAAATTTGTTTACGTAACTGAAAAAAAAGCCTCTCTCTAGTGTGAAATATGTTATAACCTATTGGCATTATTTTGGGGGGAGAACATGAGATTATCTAAATAAACCCATCATTTGGCAAAACAGCTCCAGAGCTACTCAAAAGCAAGCAGTTGACTAGAGTTTCCCAAACATGCTTTAAGTGCTCACTTGCACAAAATTAAAACCACCAAAAAACAAGGAAAAGAGCTAGAGATTGTTTGGTCTGCCCTCTGCTTGTGTGAAAAGCAATCAAACATTGTGCAAGTGGATATTAGGGATTTAGTATTTTTAAAAAACCAAACTCCCTAGAGTGTGCCAAAAGAAAACCTGGGTCTACTCTTTGGCATGTTGAACCACTGCAGGCTGAACTCTGGCTACTCATGCTCATGAAAATGACCAAGGCCCTCAAAGACCTGCCAAGCCCAGTGAATCAAAGAAAGGTCAACTCCAGTTCAACACAATTTGCCTATCATCTGTACTCTACTGGGTTCTAAAATACTTGGAAACCAGTCATCTAGAGGTACAATCCGTAGTCATGCATGGTTGGCAAAAACATTCAAACCAGTTACAACTTAATCCCCCACTGGGAAGAGACACTGGTATTCTTCGTGGGCTCATATTCTGATTAGGCAGGTATGGGGACACCCAAGGTCTGAGCTAGCAAATGGGCTCCCAGCAATGAGTTCATTCTTGGGCAGAAGGCTCTTTACAGTATTAAATTAACTAAGTATTGTTCCTTTTCCTTCTCCCAAATGCTATGGCATTCATTCCGTGTGCCACTGGGCACATCTCAGAGCAATGGCAGAGACTTGGTTCTTAACAGTGAATTTGTGCCTATGCAGCTCAGCTCCAGCAAATTTAGTTCTCTGTCAGAAGCTGTTTGCAGGCCTTCTGGACTGATGTATAAATTTTCAAGTATCTAGGGTCTCATAAACACTGGGAAGCGGAGTCCCCAGGTCATGAACCAGTTTGGCCTACATTAAAATGTCAGATGATGCCTTGTCACTTTGGAAAGCTATCATCAACTGTGTTTTTAGTTACTCTTTTTTTTCCAGAGAAACACATGACAAAAATAAGTGAGAAACAGACGTGATAAATAGCTGCTAAGGCAGCAATGCCTAATCAACATCCCAACAAGATCTGCATCTCCAAATTCAAGGCTGTGTACAAAAAGAGTGGAAATGCAGCACTTTCTGATCAATCATGGCCAGCTCTGAAGTGTGGGTAATCAGGTGACTGGCCAGCTGTGTGACCTGAAGAATGCTGAGTAGCCCTGCAAGCCACAGGAGGGAGATCCCATAGACAGATTCCCTTCTGGAAGGTCCTTTCTGTGAAGGGCAATCACTGTAAGTATATTAACGATGATAAAGTAATTTGGATTACACATGTTTTCAAAGTTCTTCCATGAGCACCAGCCTGTGTGTCCTACCCAATGGGCACTATTCTCCTCCCAATCTTGTGGAAGAAGAATCAGTCTCGGAGAAATTGAGTGACTTGTCCAAGGCCAGTGGAGCCAAAAGACAAGGTGTCCAGGGAACCCATGAGCTGGGACCTTTGCATCCTGACCCAGGGAATGTCCTACAGACAGTTTCAGCAATAATGAAGGTTACTGATCAAAGTCCTACCCTGCTCCAGCACTATACCTAGGGTTTGGCAGGCACCAAGCACTGCTGGGTATGGGTAGGGCGGAATGTCAAAAGCAAAGGCATACATGAGGCCAGCAGACCAGCGGGGCACCACAGTGGGAGGGTGCTAGGAAGCTCAGCATGCCTGCTTGTGAACTGTCCTGCTTGGGCATGACCTACAGAACACAGCATGACCAGGGACTTGCACTCTGCCTCCCACCACAACAGGGCATCAACACCTCTGCCAGGAGCTCCACCCCTCTACAGGCTGGCAGATCCTCAGAAGTTTGGCTGAGAAAGTGGAAGGCCACACATATTATAGTCAGAAAACCAGTGCTTACTGAGGGTCACATCCCATATTCGTTCAGGGTTGGCGAGATGTGAGATGGCTCCACTAGGAGCCCTGTCTGGGGGTATAAGATGGAACAACTTCAATAATGATAAGTGTATCAATCAAAGCCTATGCAGCACCTAGCAGTATGCCTGGGACTTGACAGCACGGTTTCTATCCACAGGGCTACCCTGCAAGGAAGGTGTTTATAGCACCTCACAGATAAGACTGAACCCAGGGCTCTGCAGTCAGTGAACCACACGGCCAGGATAGCTGACCCCCAGCCTATCGACTACATAGCTGCTCACAAGATCCAGCTTACCAGGCTGCTGACCGCAGTCTATTTAGTGCTGATAACAGCAGGGACAATAAAAGTGAACTTCAAATTGCAAAGGCAAGAGATCAAAGTCCAGAGCGCTCAGGCGCCTCTTCTCGCCTGCCAGGGTCTCCTGCTCCTCGTCTGTCACCAAGGGTTGAACTCCCAAGGCCCCGTGATCTGCACAAATCCAGGAGGTGAACAACTAAGATGAATGTTCTGATGTTTAAAACTGCACTCAAATGGGTAGGAAACAAACTTCTTATGAAGTCAAGCAACAGGGTGACAGACTGTAAGAGATAATGACATGAAAGCTGCACGACAAGCCTAGGCTCCACTGCACACTGGCCTCAACCACATCTCAGGAAGCCAGGCCAAGACAGGTGCACCTGCTGCGTGACTGTGACGGGACCACAGGGGAGGTTCTAATGGGAAGTTCTAGAAACATGTTATTACAATACCACATCTCTGATTGCCTAGCCCTGCAGTGCGGCTTTCAAAGGCAGTAAGATGATTTCCAAGGGTGTCAAGTTCCATGGTGGAAAGAGATTCAGAAAAACACAAAGCAAAGCTTAGGCAAGGCTCCCTGCTGGGCTGGCCTCCAGTTCAGCCTCTAAAACTGCCCAGCTCTCACAGGTGTCAGATGAACTCAGCTCAGCAGGAGGACAAGGTCCTATGCAGGGTGTCAAGAGGAGGGGATGCCAGTGGATGTCACCAAACTCCGGGGGAAGGGAGGAGGAACTGGCCTGTGTCCCCTGCCAGGCCCCTGTCAGTCGAGAGCTTCTGTGACTGGTGGCAGCCTCTTGCCTGGAAGCCACAGCTGGTCCCTTCTGTGAGCTTTTGTGAATTGCTGTTTTCCTTCTGGAGACAGCACACCCTTCTCAGGAGTGGTGCACACATGTATACACACACAGGTGTACACAGACACACCTATACCCCACAAAGGAGGAGGAGACCTTGGGCTAGACATTCACCTGCTGGAGCACATGACCTTCCCACGTCCCTTCTGGCTCTATAAGTCTAGTAGCAAATGAGGGCTAACTCAGCCTGAAATGCTCACTCCACAAGTACGCAGCATGCATGTGCACTCTGTAGTCTGTTAGTAACCACTCAGCAGCACTAATAATGCCATGCACCGAGTGCGGCCACATGCTAGACACAGTGTCAGGGTTTGAGGTAATTTATTGACAAACCCCATGAGATGACCCCCTGAGGGAGAAGTGTCCATGAGCCCCATGAGAGATGAAGGAACAGGCACTGAGTTGCTTCGGGACTCGCCAAGATTGTAGTGAGTAGCAGGTGGCAGCACCAGGGCTCCAACCCACCTGTCCAGCCCTGGAGTCCCTGTTCTTGGCTTTGGTGTCTCATGTCCTCTCATATCTGGAATATCTGTCTGTATACGTAAAGCAGCAGAATGCTGTGGCCAAGAATGTGGGGTCTACAGCCAGACTCCCGCCTCTAAGCCACAGCTGATTTCACCTGTAATAATGCTAAGTGCTTAGAGCAGTGCTCGGTACATAGTAACACTCAAGAAATGCAACTAATGACATCACGATCATCCTTAGGTAATAGTAGGCCATAAAGCCTCCACATGGGGGGAACAATTCTCATTTGTTGGATTATTTTCATATATATTTAAATAACATCTTAATTGAGATATTACTCTACCCATTTAAAATGTAGATAATTCCAGAACATTTTAATGCCTCTCTAAAAACACCCAGGCCCACAGGAGTTATTCCGCATACCACCTTCCTCCCGGCCTGGCAACCACGCACCCTTTTCTGTCTCCGGGGACATGGATATTTACTAATGGGCATCACACAGCACACAACCCTTCGTGTCTGGCCTCTTTCACTTAGCATAATGTTTTCAAGGCTCCCAGCTATCATAAAAAAATCAGAACTTCATTTTTTTATTAAAAGTGGGGTGAAATTCACATGACACAAAATTAATCATTAAAATTAACAATCCAGGGGCACTTAGCACATTCACAATATTATACAACCACCATTTCCATCTAGTTCCAAAACTTCATTCCTTTTGATTGTCAAATAACATTACAGTATATGAACAGACTACACTTTATTTACCCGTTCATCAGCGGGTGGATATCTGGGTTATTTCTACTTTGGGGATATTATGGGGAATGCGGCTGTGACCATTCATGTGCCAGTTTTCGTGTGAACACACACTTCAATTCTTTTGGATGTATACCTAGGAACGGAATTGGTGGATCGCATGGTAACCTTAAGTCTTGTTATATTACTTTAAATCTTTGCTCTAAGAATCATGTCTACCACCCAACTGCCAACCTGCTGGGTGAACTATTAAGTGGTAATATGCAGGCTTCTGAGTGGACAGGCCTGGATTCGAACACTTGGCTCTACATTATGGGCTCTGTGACTTGGGGCAAGCTGCTTGCTCTCCCAGAGTCCTGGTTTCCTTGTTCATCAGATGAGCACACCAGCACTTGCTTCAGCTGATTAACAGAGGCTCAGCCCAGCTCTGACATACAGAAAATACTCAAAGAACACTTGTGAAGTCAGCATGGGGCGGTGACAACTCTCCTCAATTTTTTGAGAGGCATCTGAAAAATGCAAAAAAGCATCAAGAAAACAACCATTTCCCGTGTTCCCACCACACAGTGTCAAGTACAGTTGACATGCTGGCCCAGATGGCAGCACATGATGTTATGTACTCTGGTCTTGGTTCTAGTCTCCTTCCTGAGAAGAGAGGGCTCGTTGCACTAGGGATTCCTACAGAGGAGAATGTGGCCCCTGGATGCCCAGCCACAGCAAGGGGCCAACACAGCCCATGAACACAGCACCTGTCCCAGCTTCATACCAGAGATGCCCACTAAGCCCAATTGCATGCTGGGCTCTGGGGGGAGGGGGAAAGCTTCCCAGGCCAGGATGCAGCCTTCACCCTCAGGAAACTCCACCTCTACTAGGATGGACAATGTAAAAAAAGTCAGTGAGCAAGACAGACACGTGTCATAGGAATTCAGAACAGACACCTGGCAGACCTCAGCTCAAGCAAAACCCCCAGACATTCTCCGGATGCTGTGAGTCTCCACTTGCTTCCAAAAGAGAGCCACTGAGGAGTCAATCACTACAAACGACATTAAACATGAATATGGGTCAGCGGCAGTACAAGTTTCTGCTCCTCTTACACCATCTAAATAAACAGGAAGCTCTGGCCAGCAACCCAAGCCAGGCAGGCCTCACAATACACTGTCGAGCCTCTACACTCTGCAGCCTCTAGAATGGTAGTGGCTAAGGCGATCCTAGAACCAAGACAGCAGCTAAGGACAGTCACCCCCATCGCCCATTCCCTGCACTCAGTCTTGTCTATAAACCTGCTTTGTTCACTGCGCCCAAGGATCCCAAAGCTTCAGATATGAAGACAGATGCTCAAGGGAGCCCTATCCTCCCTTCTATCTGCTTTCTGCTGATGAGCAAAGCCAAGCCCAGAGAGGGTCTGTGATTTGCCCAAGGTTGCACAGGGGGTGCTGGCAGAGCCCACCCTGACTCCTGGCCCAACAAGTTTTCTCCCACAGAAGATGCCCACAGCCCCCACAAACTGGAGAATATTTCCGCCAGGGAAAAGGCAATGTTTGTGGTCACTTGTCTGTCCTGTAGCTCCAGGATGACACCTAGAAGGTCAAGGCCATTGGCAAACATCCCAATCGTACAGGCTGGGGTTAGATCTGTCACTTCACATCTTGAACACTGACTCTATCAAGAAAAACCCCAAGGCCGAGCACGGTGGCTCAAGCCTGTAATTCCAGCACTTTGGGAGGCCAAGGTAAGAGAATTGCCTGAGTCCACGGGTTTGAGACCAGCCCGGGCAACATGGCGAGACCTCATCTCTGCAATAAATAAAAAAATTAGCCGGATGTGGCGATGCATGCCTGTAGTTCAGCTACTTGGAAGGCTGATGAGGAAGGATCACCTGAGCCTGGCATGTCGAGGCTGCGGTGGCTGTAAGCATGCTACTGCACTTCAGCCTAGGCGACAGTGTGAGACTCCGACTCACAGTCGGAGTGATCACAGTCCTTATCACCAGGGTGTTGTGTCCATGCATCAACTCCCGCAGATGCAGGACACATGCCCTTACCATCCTTCCTGTGTCTCATTGATCCATGCACTGAATGCTCTGACTACTAAGCACTGTCAGCTCCTGTGAGTCTCTACAGTCATCGACCCAGAAAATGAACTAGCAAACGGGTGAAGGGTCAGCTCTTGGCCTGGAAGAAGCTAGGGAGGCCTGCCAGTGTAGATGACTCCCGAAAGGTACAGCTCCCAGCATTGTGCGAGTTCCTTAGAAGGCTCACCAATTCAAGGTTAACGAGGAAAGCTGGCAGGCTCACCTTTCTTCCATCCCTAACTCGAGCTGAAATACAGAATGGACATTTCAGGACTGCAAGTGGAAAGTCAGCCCTGAAGAGGCTGCTGTCGGGTCCTGGGGCGGGACGCGTGCGGGGGCTGAAGGGGGCGGAGCAGCTGCACGAGGGGGCCTGTTGGGGGAGGGGGCGGAGCGGAATAGGGGCGCGGCCCCCGTGGCCCGGCCTAGCACACCGGGGCGGCTTCGCGCATGCGCAGTCGGAGCGCGCGGCTCCACTAGGACGCGGCTTACACGACCCCTGGCGGCGGCTGCCCGGGCGCAGGGGCGACCTTGGGCGGCGGCGAGCGGGAGTCTCAGCTGGTGTGGCCCCAAGACCCGCTCGCAGGCCGCTGAGCGCGGGCGAGGGCACCTCCCCGAACCCCAGGATCCGCTGGGCCTCTGGATCGGCGCTCGCAGTCCGTCCGGGGGCTCCTACACCGGTGACGCGGCCCAGCCCAGGCCCCTTCTTGGGTGGGCTCCGTTCCTGCCTGCTCTAGGGCTGCTGGGGGACTAAAGATCAAGGGCGAGCGCCCCCGACAGCGTTCAGAAGGGGTTTCGGGTGCCGGAATTGCCCTCGGTCGACCCAGAACCTGGCACGGTGGGCACCGCGAGCCTGCGCTCCTCAGCCTCCTCGGGAGGCCGCCTCTGCCTGGACCAGGGCTCAGGACCCTGCGGGAGGCCCGGCCAGCGACTGTCCCCGACCCACAGGGACAGCCGCGCTGGCCCACACTGACACTCCTTCCCAAGGAACAATCTGCACTCCGCGCCCGCCCCCAGACAGCTCTGAGCTTTCCAAATATGGATGCTTTTTTTTTCATTCCCAAAGCATCAGGAACATTTGGGAAAGAAAACGCACACCAGACACGGTGGGGAAAGTGTGAGGCCGGGGACCGGCGGAGGCCGAGGTCGGGCGGTGACGCACAAGCAAGTGCAGGAATTTAAACATGTAAGACAGGCGGCGGCCTAGGCGACCTTCATAACCTGGCCAGCTCTGTTTGAGGCGATGGCCCACGGAAACCCCAGGAGCAGCACCCAAATCCTCAGAACAAAAAGCGCTGCCCACAACCCTGAGGAGGAACCTGCTACAGTGGGCCCAGAGGTGTCAGAGAAAGCCGAGAGGAAGGAGGGAGGGAGGGAGGGAGGGAGGGAGGGACGTCCTTCAGACCAAACAGCCCAAGGCCGGTCCAGGCAGGTGGCCAGTCCCACGCTAAGTAGGGTGTAAAAGTGGATTCATCGTGTGCTTTTATGTCAGGCCCAACTCACAATCTGCTTCCATCTAAAATGGAGAGGACTTCGGCATCCTCTGGAGACACTGTCCTGTCGCTCACACACCTGTGTCACTCAGCGTGTCAGGTCAGGGTGGAATGTTTAGGGAGTGGCCCTCCCACATCCCCCGGGCTGCTGTCCCTGGTTCAGACGTGGAGACTAAGCAAGCGGCTTGGACATGACGGCCTTCCTGCTCGGACATGGCCGCCTCCACGCCCACCCAGGACAGGTACTCACACAGCTGCTGATTTAATGAATGAATTAATTGTGCAGTCTAGTCTGAGAGAGGCAAGTGGCAGATGTGAAATCACTAGACAAAATCTGAATGCCAAATGAGATGTACTAACTACAAACAGGTGGAGCTGGCCCGGGGGTGGGGGGGCGTGGATAGGGCTGGGGAGCTCTGTGCATGGGGGTTACTGGGGACACCTGGCACAGGACCAGGTGACTCCAGCTGGAGGAAGAAGACCAACAGGGGGCATGGACCTGGCAGGGTGAAGGGAGGTAGTGGGAGGAGACTCTGGAGTACAATATGGGTGGGGCACAGGACACGTGGTAGGGCTGGCAAGGCCAGGGCATGTCCCCCGGAACCCGGATACATGCACAGCTATCCCAGGCCTGCTGGGTCAGCAGGAGGCCTGAGTCCAAGTACCAGGCAACAGGGATAAGATTCCTCTCTGGTAACCTCCTGTGCGCTCCATGTGGACTTGTCCATGGTACATTTAAACTTCAGACTGGGTCGTCCTGACACTCAGGCTGCTGTCTACTTCCCCTGCCACCACATTTTAATGTCACCCTGATTGAGAATGTATATCAGCTCCTGTGCACCCCAGGGGAAAGCTCTGTGTCACTCATGTCCTCCTCCCTCTGTCAGCCCAGTGTCCTGGTGGGCATTCTGCCCAGTCCTGGCCCCCCTCACTCTGTGTCCTCCAAATGCACTTCAGCCACTCCTAGGTTTTAGCCAAGTCCCCCACCTCCACGCAGACCATTCCTGAGTCCCAATCCAATAAACCAACGCCTAGAAACCCTCTACTCAGCACGCAGACCATTCCTAAGTCCCAACTAACGGCCGAGAAACCCTCTGCTCACCAGGCAGACCCTTCCTGAGTCCCAGCCAACAAACCGACAGCCTAGAAACCCTCTGCTCAGAATCCCAACAGCTCCCTGGACAGCACCCTCGTGTGGACACAGAACTGCTCCCTGTTCACCCAACCCAAGGAAAGCCTGTTTCCCCCACCCCAAGGAAAACAGGCTCCTCCCTACTCCTCACCTGGCTTTATATCATCAGCTGGCCAGTGAGCCAAGCTAAAATTGCACGCCTTCCTCCTCCCTCACCCGCCTTCCCACACCAATGCCCAACAACACAGCCTGTCTCCAGGCCCACTGCTTCCCCTTGAATGCCTCTGGATTCCCACTTGCCTGCCCTTGCGTTGGGGCAGCCCTCTGCAGTCTGAGTCTAGGCTTGTGTAATACCTCTGACATCGTCAGGACCCAGGGAGGACAAAGGACGAGCTCTAGGGCTTCCAGATAAAGGGATGTATGTACTGGCTATCTGCATGGAGGTAAGAAGCCAAACAGGGTGGTTTGCATCCAGAAGCCCACAGCAGAAGGGAGCCACCAACATATCCGGGGTTGGAAAGGTTGGCAGGGCAGAGTTTTCAGAGCCCAGAAGCTGGGGTGCAGGGCGACAGCTGAGATCCAGCACAGCCCCGGATGGAGCTCAACCACAGAGGGAGCCTTGTCCCCAGGAGCTGGAGGAGTTAAAGAGATGCCACTTCTGGCAAAGGTGCTGCCTGAGGTGGAGAGAGACCCTTGGCCTCCCCTCCTGCCTCCTGCCCTCCTGGTCTCCCTTCCTTCCCTCCAACTTCCTGCCATGTGGCCCTGGAAAGCGGCCTGCAGATGTCTGGCCCTGAAATGCAGGATGACAAGAGAGATGGGCCATAGCCAGCGCCCCCAACCCACCTCCTCCCCTGGAAACCTGATTCCTCCTCATCCATTCTCCACTCTGTGCCAGAAAGATTTTCCGTGCTCATAACTTAAGTCATTCTTCCTGCTCAAAGCTGGGCAAGGGCTAGCAGTTTCCTAGAGAAAAAAATAGGACTTGTCCACCAGGTGGGTTTTGTCAACCAACTGCAAACACAGAAGGGCTGCTTCCCTGGACCCTGCCCTTTACAGTGTTCGCATCACAAGAGGGGACAAGCTGCTGCTCAGGGTGCTGCTGTGGATAGAAGAGACCGTGCCGTGGCACATCAGCCAGGAACTGGGATGACCTACACAGACCACTCTCTGACTAGGGTTGTCTGCGCGATCAGGAGACTCAGAGATCCCATGAAAAGATGGCATAAGGAAGATGACTAAGAGAAAGTAAAGGCTATTAAAGTCTACAGAACAACAGAGCACCAAGAGACTGAACTACAGTCACATGGCCTCTATGAGGAAAAGCCCAGGCTCAGACGGCTTCCCTGGTGAATTCTATCAAAGTTTTAAAGAAGGATTAACAATAATCCTTCACAGACTCTTCCAGAAGCAGAAGAGGAATGCTTCACAACTCATCCTATGACACCAGTATTATACCAAAACCGAAGACATCCCAAGAAAACCAACACTTTCCATTATTAATAAAAAAATTCCAACAAAATATCAGCACATGGAACCCAGCAACATATTTTAAAAATCATAAGCCATGACTAAATGGGATTTATTTCAGGAATGCAATGTTGGTTTAACATTAAAAAAATCAATGCAAAACACATATTAAAAAAATAAAGCACAAAAATTATATGAATAATGCAATACAAAAAGCATTAGACGTTCCCTAACACTCTTTAATGATAAAAGCACTTAACAAACTAGAAATAAAAGAGAACTTCAAGTTGATAATAGCCATCTATGAAAAAGTCACAGGTGACATCATACTTAATGGTGAAAGACTGAAAGCTCTCCCCCTAAAACAAGGATGTCTACTCGTCATTTTTATTCAACATTTTACTGGAGGTACTAGCTGTGCAATTAGGCAACAAAAAGCAAGAAAGGTATCCAGATTAGAAAGGAAGAAGTAAAACTATATTGGCAGATGACATAGTCTTCTATACATGGAGGTGCCCCAAAAAGTATACACAATTGAAGTATGATGTTCACTTCAAAGATGGCATTAATCAAATGAATGCTAGCATCACCATGCGACAGGCAGGGCAGTCAAAGAAAATGGCAAAAGCACGGTTGAGCAAACGTCACATTACACATTGCTACCATAATTCAGTTCAACTTCGCAAAGTAACACATAATGTTGCTTAAAATATGTATACATTTTTTGGCACCCCCTGCATTTTAAAAACCTAAAGAAGCCACAAAAAAACTACAACCAATAATAAGTTCAGCAAGGTTGCAGGATATAAGATCAACACACAAAAATCAGCAGTGTTTCCTTACACCAGCAACAAACAATCCGAAAGTGAAATTAAGACCTGTCATCCCAGCACTTTGGGAGGCCGAGGTGAGAAGACTGCCTAAGCCCAGGGGGTTCAAGACCAGCCTGGGCAACGTAGTGAGAGCTCGTATCTACAATACATACATACATACATACATACATAGCCGGGCATGGCAGGGTGCACTTGTAGTTCCAGCTACTTGCAAGGCTGAGGCAAAAGGATCACCTGAGCCCAGCAGGATGAGGCTGCAGTGGCCATGAGGTGTGCCACTGCACTCCAGCTTGGGCGGCGGAGTGAGACTCCAACTCAAAAAAACACAGTTTCACTTATTATAACATCAAAAAATAAAATACTTAGAATAAACTGAACAAAAGGAATGTAAAATTTGTGTACCAAAAATCTATAAAACATTTTTGAAAGAATTTGAAAGAATTCCATGTTAGTGAGTTCGAAGACCTAATAGTGTTCAACATGGCAGTACTCCCCTAATTGATCTACAGATCCAACACAATCCCTATCAAATATTATTTCCTGCACTAATTTACAATCTGATCCTAAAATTTATATGGAAATGTAAGAGGCCCAGAAAAGCCAAAATGATCTTGAAAAAGAAAAACCAAGTTGGAGGACTCATACTTTAGAAACTCAAAAGTTACTACAAAGCTGTAATAATCAAGACAGTGTGGCATACTGGCATAAGGACAGACATATAGACCAATGGAATAGTCTTCAACAAATGGTGCTGGAACAACTGGAGATCAACATACAAAAGAATGAAGTTGAACACTGACCCTATAAAAACATACAAAAATCAACCCAAAATGGATCAGAGACTGCAATTTAAGAGTTAGTCAGAAAACTACAGAAAACTATAAAACTACAGAAGAAACCACAGAAGTAAGTTTAGAGACAAACTTATACACACACTCAAAAGGACAAAACTTAGATACAAACTCAAAAAGACAAAACAAAAGAAAAAAATGAACTGGGTTTAAACAGAATTTAAGACACCATTAAGAAAGTGAAAAGACAACTCACAAAACTGGAAAAAAAAATTTATAAACCATATATCTGTAAAAGAACTCTTATCTAGAAAATATTTTAATGATTACAATTTAATAATAGAAAACAACCTATTTATTTAAAAATGGGTAAAGAATCTGAACAGACATTTCACCTGAGGCAGGGAGCTCTTCCCCTAAGCCTAATAAGATGAAGGCCTTCCCAGGATAGAGTAGTGGACTTCTTAGTACAGTAAGATAAAAGCCTTCCCAGAATAATGAAAGAGTCCTTCTAGCACCATAAGATAAGAACTTTCTTGGAAGATTTATGTTAGAAAGGAATGTAGCCCCCAATCTGTAGTGCGCATGTGTAACTCTGCTGCAACCTTGAGCTGTGAAACACCCAATAAAAATGTATGTTACTAATATATAAACCTTATCAGGGGGACAAAGAAGCTAAAAATGTATAAGAGGCAAGCCACCCTGCGCTGGGGCTCAGGCTTTGAATGTGAATCTGCTGAGCCGGTGCCAGCATGAATAAAACTGCTTCCTGGCCTTGGTGTTCCAACTCTCTCTATAAAATCCTGCCACACACTAAAGAAGAAATACAAATGGCCAATAAGTTATTCTTCCATGAAAAAGTGTTTAATATCACTAGTCATTAGGGAAATATAAATAAAAACCACAATGAGATACCACTTCACACACTCTAGGATGGCTAAAAGCAAAAGAAAGATAATAACAAGTATGGAAGAGGATGTGGAAGAACCAGACCTTCATGCAGATGAAGCTGCTTTAGAAAACAGTTTGCAGTTCCTCAAAAAGTTAAACTCAGAGTTATCACATGACCCAGTAATTCCACTTCTAAGTATGTATCCAAGAGTAATAAAAACACATGTCCACCCAAAATCTTGTACACAAATATTGACAGCAGCATTATTCATAATAGCCAATAGTGGAAATAACCTCCCATTCCTCAACTGATGAATGAATTAACAAAACAAGCACAGGCGGTGTATCCATGCATTGTAATGTTATTCTGCCACAAAAGGGAAATACACATGCTCCAACATGTAAGAACTCTGAAATCATTATGCTGAGTTAAAGAGGTCAGACACAAAAAGTCAAATATGTGACTCCATTTATATAAATGTCTAGAATATGCAACGCTATAGAGAGACAGACTGTAGAAGGGTCTGACCAAGGATGTGAGTAGGGGTGGGGTTTCAGGAAATGGGAAGTGACTGTAGGGAGTGCGGGTTTCCTTTTTGGGGTGAAAAACATTTTCTGGAATTGATTGTGCTGATTGGTTGTACAACGCTGAATATACTAAAAACTACTGAATTGTCCAAGTTAAAAGGTAGAATTTATGGTATGTGAATTGTATATCAATAAACTGCTATTTAAAGAGACATAAACAGAGGATTCTGGGAGGATGGTGGAGTAGGAAGCCCCAGGAATCTACCTCCTCACACAGACAACAACTGCAGGGGCACAATCCATGCAATGAAACTCTTTTGGAACTCTGGCATCTCTTGAAGGCTTGCAACTTTCAGGGAATGACTTGGTGGTAAATTACAGTTAATTTCAGCTCTTAGCACAGTGGCAGCCAGGCACATGTTCCTAGAATGGCCAACATACAGCCTGTGAGAGCTACAGTGGGCAAAGGGCACCCTGTCCTCCAAGTACTGGGGGTCTGTGTGCCAGCCACTGCTGCTGCTTCTGGCCACAGAGGTACAGAAGAAGAGGCAGCAGCCATTGTGGCTCCTTTGCTGCGACCCCTCCCAACACAAATGACCTCCAGGGGATTTAAAGGACTGGTGCCTCCCCCACCTCACTCATCTCTTTTTTCCTTTTTGAGAGCTGGACATTTCAGATTAGGACATTTAAAGGCAACTATACATATGGGGAAAATTAGGTGGTTGACCACACATGCCTGTGTAAAAACACAGACTCAGAGAAGACCTAGAAGACCTTAAGTGTACACCCCAGGATGACCTTTGGCACAAAGACAGTTTACAACAATTAAAACATAACAAAACCCAGCAAATCCTAAGGAAGGGGAAGAATCCTATTTCCACAGTTGCTACAATATTAGATTCAAATGTCCATTTTCCAATGAAAAATCACAAGGCACACAAAGAAACAGGAAAGTATGGCCTATTCATAGGGAAAACATATATTAACAGAACTGCCCTTGCAGAAGACCTGATGGCAGATCTACTAGACAAAGATTTAGAACAACTATCTCTAAAGATGCTCAAGGAACTAAAGGAAGATGTGGTGAAAAGTCAAGAAAAGGACACATGAACAAAGTGGAAAATCAACAGAGATAGAATATAATGCTATTCTGCCACAAAAGGGAAATACACATGCTCCAACATGTAAGAATTCTGAAAACATTATGCTGAGTTAAAGAAGCCAGACACAAAAAGTCAAATATGTGACTCCATTAATATAAATGTCTAGAATATGCAACTCTATAGAGAAAGAATGTAGATTAGGGACTGACCAGAGATGTGATTCTAAAAAGAAACCCTGGAGTTTATTTTCAAAGCACAGTAATTAAAGTGAAAAATTCACTAGAGGACTTTAAAGGCAGGCTTGAACAAGCAGAATAAAGAGCCCACAAACATGAAGCTAGGACACTGGAAGGCACTGAGTAAGGGCTACAGCTTGAATGTGTCCTCACAGAGCCCTGTGTTAGAGGAACAGCCTAATGAGAGTGAGCAGGCCATGAAAGCAGAGTGAATGGATCAATGCCATTATCAGGGTGGGGAGGGTTGTTATAAAACAGGAAGTGTGTCCCTCCCCTTCCCTCTCTCTCAACCTTTCTCCTCTGCCGTGGCATGATAAAGCAAGAAAGCCCTCGCCAGATGCCAATACCTTGATGTTAGACTTCCCAACCTCCAGAAACATGAGGAATACATTTATTTTCTTTATACATTACCCAGTTTCTGGCATTCTGTAACAACAGCACAAAATGAAATAAGACACCGAAGAACAAATAGAAAAGGCCTGAAGAACAGTGCACGGAGCCTAAGGGACACTGGCAGGACTAATGCATGCCTTGAGGGGATTACAGAAGGGAGAAAGAGAGAGAAAGAAAGAGAAAGAAAGCAGGACAGAGAGAATAGCTAAAGAGATAATGACTGAAAATTTCCCAAATTTGAGAAAAGATAATATAAACATCCAAGGAGCCCAACAAACTCCAAGTAAGATAAACTGAAGGAGACCCATACCAAGACACCAAATTGTTGAATGACCAAGAGAGACTCTTAAAAGCAACAAGAAAAAAGCAACTCATCACATACAAGGGATCCTCAAAAGATTATCAGCAGATTTCTCATCAGGAACTTTGGAGGCCAGAATGCAATGTGCCAATATATTCAAAGTGCTGGGGAGAAAAAAAAAAAAAAAAAAGACTGGCAACTAAGAATCCTATGTCTGCCAAGGCTGTCCTGTGAAAGTGAAGAATAAATTAAGAAATCTTAGGTAAACAAAAGCTGAAGAGTTCCTTATCACTAGACTTGTCCTGCAATAAATGCTCAAGGGATTCTTGCATGGTGAAATGAAAGGGCACAAAACAGTAACAAGCTGTTTGAAGAAATAAAAATCTCCATAAAGGCAAATACAACAATTGTAACAACGCAATATTGTAACAATGATTTGTAGCTCTACTTTTTGTTTTCTAGGTGATTTAAGAGACTAATACATTCAAAAAAAACAATTATTACTCCAAAAACTAGTATTATTGTAACATTTTTCCTAAATAATTTAAGAAACTAATGAATTTATTTATTTATTTGATTTTTTTTCCTCCAGAGACAAGGTCTTGCTATGTTGCCCAGGCTGGTCTCAAACTCCTGGGCTCAAGCAATCCTCCTGCCTCAGTCTCCCAAAGTGCTGGTATTATAGGCATGAGCCACCATGCCCAGCCAATACTAATGAATGCATTTAAAAGAATTATTAGTTTATGTTCTGGGGTATACAACGTATAAAGATGTATTTTATAACATCAGTAGCAGAAAAGGGTAGGGACAGAACTGTTTAGGAGTAGGTTTTTGTGTGTTGTTCCAGTAAGCTGGGATACGTGGTAGAGTGTTACAACCTTAGGATGTTAAATGTAATCCCCATGGTAACCACAAAGAAAATAGCTACAGAACATACACAAAGGAAATGAGAAGGGAATTTAAACATTTCACTACCAAAAAAGTCAACCAAACAGAAAAAAAGACAGTAATGCAGAAAATGAAGGACTAGACAGCTACAAGGCACATGGAAAACAAGTGACAGAAGCAAGTCCCTCTCTATCAGTGACTGCTTTCAACGTAAATGGGTACGTTCCCCAGTTAAAAGACAAGGACTGTCAGAATGAATTTTAAAAACATGACCCAACTATATGCTGTCTAGAAGACACTCTGTTTAAACCTACAGACACAAATAGATTCAAAGTAGAAGGATGGAAATAGATATTCCATGCAAATAGTAACCACAAGAGAGTAGGGTGGCTGTGCTAATATCCGGCAAAACAGACTTTAAATCAAAAAGGATGCTAGATATGGTTGTGGGTGCTTGTAATCTCAGCTGCTCAGGAGTTTTAAGACCAGCCTGGAAAAAATAGCAATAACTTGTCTCTAAAATAGTTTTTAAAAATTAGCTGGGTGTGGTAGCATGCACCTGTTGTCCCAACTATTCGGGAGGCTGAGGGAGGAGGATCGCTTGAGCCCAGGAGTTCAAGGCTACAATGAGCTATGATTATGCCACTGCACACCAGCCTGGGTAACAGAGTGAGCCTTTGCCTCGAAAAATAAAATAATTAATTTTAAAAAATGCTTATAAGAGACAAAGAAGGACATTCTATACTAATGAAAGGTTCAATACAGCAAGAAGCTATAACAATTACAAACATTTACACACCTATGACACACCATCGAGATATATGAAGCAAAAACTAAGATAACTGGAGGACTGAGTAGGCAGTTCTATAATAATAACAGGAACCTTCGATGCCCCTCTCTTGATATGGACAGGACACCCCGACAGACAGTGAGCGAGGAAACAGGATCTGACAGACAAACACACAGTCACTCTACCCAGCTGTCTTCCCAAGTGGACAGGGGACATTTTCCAGGATGGATGATGTGTTAGGCCACACATTAACCTAAAATGTGACCTGTGCATATAATGGAACAGTATTCTGCTGGTATAAGGAAGGATAGCCTGACACACACTGCAACATGGGGTCATTATGTCAAGTGAAACAAGCCAGTCACGAAAAAGTAGCTGCTGTCAGACGCCACTTACACAGTGCCGAGGGTGGTCAGGATTGCATAGACTGGGGATAGGGTGCTGCCTGGCAGGGGCTGGAGGGCACGGCGGGGTGTGGCTCATGGCAAGAAGTCTCGGTTTTTAAAAATGAAGAGTTCTGGAGATGGATGGTGGCGATGGCTGCACAGCAGTGTGAGAAATCCCACTGTCCTGGACACTTAAAGGGATTACGATGGTAAATCCTGTTACATGTATTCCACCAAAATATGTATGATGAAAATAAAATAAGTGGGAAAAGCTGAAGAGCACATGTATCATGTGAAAACAAACAGCCCAGATGTTCCATGGGCAACCAGTTCAAAAACACCTGCAGGGCACACTACCACGCAGCCGTAAATACCAGGCTTCCGAAGTATTCATTGACATGGAAAAATAATTGTACACACACGTATATGTATGATGAAAATAAAACATAAAATAGCATACATGGCACAATCCCAGTTGTGTCTAATATAATGTTACATGTGTGCATGTTATAGATGATATAGACTCAACAGTGAGCTGGCTCCAGGGGAGGCCTGAGGCTGAGCCTGCCTCCCACCAGGACCTCCACAGGAAGGCTGGCACTTGGGTAGGGCATCCTTCAGGGCAGCTGGACAGGCCTCTCTTTGGACCCAGAAGCTCTGCTTCTGGAAAGGTCTCTTAGGAAACCGTTAAGAACAGGAACAAAGGCCAGGCCGAGAGGGAGCTCGCCAAGGCCGTGTAGAACAGTGAAAAGCAGAGAACAAGTCACTTGTCCAAAAATGGAGGCTCTTTAGTCACATGGATTCTACCTCATCCATACAGTGACCCCTGCCACGGCCGAGGGTGGCAGGACCACACCTGTTGGCACAGACCCCATGATCTATTGTGAGGTGGAAGACGCAGGTCACAAAGCAAGGTATGTGGTAAAATCTCATTTTAGAAAACCAATTCACATGTATGACGAGCACAGAGAAGCTCAGGAAGAAAGTGGACTCAAAGTTAACAGCATTCACCTCGAGTGATGGGTGGCGAGTGTTTCGCGTTCTTGGACCAGCCTGCACTTCTGGATCTTATAAAATGCACATGGATCTTGTCTACGTTGAGAACAACAAAGACACCAACCTTGGGATGGTCAGAAGCCCCACTGCTGCCCACCGAGGGGCGTGGCGGGACTGGTGGGCAGCGGTCACGGCCACCTCTGCTATGGCTGGGCATGAGGCCAGGCTGCACAAACCCCCTCCCTTGGCCTTGACTTATGTGTTTCAAGGCATCTTCCCTTAGTCTTACTTAGTCCCCTCCGTCCTCTGTGAAAGGATAATTACCCCATTTTGTAGGAAAGAAAAGCAAGACCACAGAGCAGAGTGGTGATGAGCAGGTTACCTGACACCAGATCTCACCAGCGATGTCCTTTCCCAGCGGGACTCTGCCCCACTAGAGCTGGCTCGGCACTGTGGGTGGCACGTGGACAGGGGTCCACAGCCCTGCTCTGAACCCACCTCGACCCTGAGAAGCTACCTCTGCAGGAATGATCATCCCACACAAGGACCAAGCACTGCTATACAGAGAGATCACCTGGCACCTGCCCGATGCTCCAGAGGGGATCCTGCCTCAGTGCCACTGGGATTGCTGGAAAGGCATCCATCAGTGGGATCAGCACTGAGCTTCATGCAGCTCCCAGCCCAGCTCTGGCCTCTCCCTGAGGCCGGAACAAACGAGTCTTTCTTCCCGTTTATCCTATTCCTATTCTCTGCTTCTCCACTTGGGTTTAAGAGATAGGAGGAAGTCGAACACGGTGGCTCATGCATAAAATCCCAGCACTTTGGGAAGCCAAGGTTGGAGGATCACTTGAGCCCAGGAGTTCGAGACCAGTCCAGGGAACAGAGCGAGAGCTCATCTCTACAAAATATTAAAAAATTAGCCAGGCATGGTGGCTGTAACCCCAGCTACTTGGGAGGCTGAGGCAGGAGGATCACTTGAGCACAGGAGGTCGAGGCTGAAGTGAGACATGATCATGCCACTGCATGTACTCCAGTCTGCGTGACAGAAGGAGACCCCCACTCATAAAACAAAACAAAGGCAAAAAGAGATTCAGGAGGAGAGGGAGGAAGAAGAGTTAGACCAACTCTGGGGTTCCATGTAAGAGCAATGAACTGAAAGCATACCCTCTGGAAGTTGGTCTGTGCTGAGCTGCCATGTGAGATGCCAGCCCGCACAGGCCCCCAGAACTGGCAGGGAAGGGCTCTGAGTCATTGCAAATGATCAGTGTGTCACCTACAGGCAAAGAAAACACGTGTAGATGTGACAGGCCAGAGCAAAGGTGCCAGAGTCCCAGTGTGATGTGATAGGTGGAGACCAGGCAGGGTTGGCCAGGTCCACCCATGGCTGAGCTATGATCATGTGTTGGACCTGTGCCAAGCCCTGAGCCGCTGAAGGCAGGCAGGACCACCCAGAGAGCACACAGACCGGCCAGCGTTGGATGTGGCACAGCCTATAACTGGACTGTGTTGCACTGGCATCACATACAATTGACAGAGTTCCGGGGGCTTCTGGGAGTGGAGGACACGTGAGTGGAAAGACAGCGCAGGAGGACCAGGCACTGGCCAGGCACCATGTAAGAGGAGGGTGGTGCAGACCCGGGTGTTCTTTGGACCCACATCTTTCCTGAGGACACCCTGCCTGGCCCCAGGAGCTCCATTCCACGCCAACAGGGCAGAGCGTTAGGGACATGGCCTGCCCTCAGGAGCACCAAGTCTGTCTGAGGCCACGTCCAGCTCAGCCACTTTCAGCCACAGGACCCTGGCAGGTTTCTCTGAGCTCTGGGACCCCAGTTTCTCCTCTGAAATGGGAAGAATCGTGGTGCTCACCCTGCAGGTGGCAGTGAAGACTGAATGAGACCCTGGAGAGAGGGTGGGGGCCTACCATGTGGAGCCCCTTGGCACCCCTGAGCCACCATGGTCCTCCCAGGAACCTCACCTTCCTCCTGGCTGGTTTGGGAGCTAGAGAGACAGGAAGCCCAACGTGGGTCTGCCTGCAAGAGGCTCTCAGCAGCAGAGCGAGGTAGTTTTGGAGTCCCGGAAGTGCCGTGAGGGTGAGGGGTCTGGCTGAAAACTCGGACCCCAGGTCACCAGGAGAAAGTCGTGTAACCCAAGAAAGCATGCTAGTTACCCACCACCTGCTGCAGTGCGTGGGCAGCACAGAGGGCACCAGCCCGCGCCAGCCCACCCAGGACAGCTGCCACTCAGGCCCAGCTGGTCTTACCCTGGGGATGAGGGACAGCTCTCCCCTTCTTTCCAGAGGAGCCAGGAAGCCAAGAATTAGCCAGATGGTCTGGGTTCTGGAATGTTGGCAACTGACACCAAAGTGCTGTAAACACCAAGCTGACTAAGCTAGCCTGTCTTGAGCAGGCCAGTGGGTGACACTAGTCTTCTGGCTTAGGGCACGTCCCACAGATACCCACATTCTGAAAATTCCTTGTTGGCAGCCTTCCCTTGAAAACCCCCAAGGACATTGGGTGAAGAGAGAAGAACAGGAAATATTTCTATGCAGAGCTGAGACCAAGGGCTTCTAAACCCCCAGAGCATGGACTGGCCCTGGTGTCTCTGTGTCTGGGCAGATACCTCTCTACTGGTATGGGTCACCTGGGCGGGCACCTCTTGGCTGGTACAGGTTCCTCCAGCCCCCACTCCCGCCCAACACTCCTCTCCTCCCTAACATGACACCACACTTACCACGTGTGGGTACCATAGAAGCGTTTTACGGATAGTACCCACATGGTCCTCTGAGAGCTGGACAGATGGGGAGACTGAGGTTCAGAGAGGCTGAAGAGCTTGCCTGGGGTCACCCAGGGACGGAAGTGGGGCCAGTGCTCAGAACATCACTCCATGCTGCCTCCTTCAACCCCGGGCTCTCAGGTCCCCCTGGGCCTCTGGCCACATCCTCTAGGCAGAAGTGATCCCTTCCCCCACCCCCTGCCCCCCGTGCATGTGGCTCTGCCTGTCCCCACAGAATTCACCAGCTAGAGCCAGGTCTCCCATGAGCCAGCAGGCATCCCCTGGGTCACATGCCGCAATCTCATGGGGCCACTGCTGATCAGAGCACAAAGTGCAGCCTCAAGACAAAGCCTCTGCCTCCTTGGCCTCAACTTTGAACCAGCAGATCTATTGCAGACAGTCTGTGCCATTATCCAGCCCAGAGCCAAGCCAGAGACGGAGCCCAGAAGCCAAGCAGGCCCGCACTGCTGCCCACCCCAAAGCAAGGCAACTCCTGACACCCACCTGGCTGCTCCATCGGGCGAACTTTGGAGCTCCTGGCAGAATGCGGCTCCTGGCACAAAATCTCACACACGTGCACACAGGCACACTCACATGCTCACACACTCAAATGTGCTCACATACTCAACCACCCACAATTTAACATGCTAATACGCAACACATGGATTACACACGCAACACTCACATGTGCTCACATGGACACCCACACACAAATCACATACGCTTACTCTCCAACACATGGATCTCACATACACATATACAGCTCCCAGGAGCACTGGGCAGAGAAGCAGGTGGCGTGTGGTGCAGACCCCAGCACTCCGACAGCACAGACAGAGGCACACAGAAGGCGGGTGCTCTGAGGACCCGCGACGGCCTGGGGGGCCATACCCACAAGCCCACCAGAGTATCCCACCACCGAGGGCTGTGGCATCTTTTCCGGCCTCAGACATGTTCAGAAGGTTAATTAGCCAAACCGGTGAGGCTCAAGGCTTTGGGAGCTCCCCCACCAGGGCTCTCAAGGGATGGGCCTCAGCCAGTCTCTACTCGACACTACAGAGGACAACTGGCCAGACAGGGGACCACCTGCCCCACAACTTGGCCAGAAAGCAACAAAGCACACAGGGGACCAGCTCTTGGCTGTTCTGAGGGATCCAGTCCCAGGGCCCTGACCTCATGTGGCTTAGACAGGAGGCGGCAGGAAGGAGAGGCTGTGGCCTTACAAAGTCCCATTCTCACCATGGCCTTACGAAGTCCCGCTCAAAGGTTTCCTCCTCCCACAGGCAGCCCTCCTGGCCCTACTGACCTATACGAACTCTCCTGCCTGTAAAAAGGTGTGACGCATCCCTGGCTGTTACCACCCAGTCCTTGTGTGGGGCCGACACCTGAGAGCATCACTTGTGAAGCCAGGTGCTGTGTCAAGTACTCTACACACACCACTCGACACACCCTTCATAGGCACTCCCAGAAGTGGATGGGATTCTGCCCATGACTGATGTGGGAGGGCAGAATCCCATGCATGCCCTCACTAGTGCACACATGGCAGGGTAGCAAGACCGTGCCACCCCTCCCGCCCTGTGTAGGTACAGTTAGCCACAGAGAACCGAGTGCCACAGCCATAGCGGGCGCTGACCTATCTGCCCCAGAACCTGGGGGTCGTCACGGGTAAAAGCCCTGCTGGCCATATAGCCAGCTGACCGCAGACCCAGATCCTGTGGGAGCCATGAGTGTCGTAACTGCCAAGCCAAGCCCATGCCTGGCTGTGCTGATGACTGAGAGACGCTGCTCAGGCTTTTCCCTCATCCTCTTCAGTCAGGTGGAGACCCAAGCTCTGAAGAACGGTGTGTCACCCCGTACACGCAATGGCCAAGCCCAGCCTCACTGGAACAGCCAAGCCGGTTGCCAGCAAAGGACCAGGGGACCCCGGCCTCACCTTTGACAGCGTAGGCCTCTGCCAGCATACGCAGCCTGTAGGGGGGTGCGGCCGTCAGCGGCAGGTCGTCCAGGCCTACCCGGGCATAGATGTTCAGTGCTTCCTTGTAATCGCCTTCCACGTAGTTCAACTTAGCCATGATCAGATTGGATTCTTGAAGGAATTCTGACTAGAAGGAAAAGGAAAGAGAAACATGTTCCCACAGTATTAGGCGTGATGCTCCCTTGGGCCCAGCCATCTGCTGCTGGAAGCCCCACCGCTCCCTACGCAAAAGCCGGCGTGCCAGTGCTCACAGTGCTCACGGCAGAGTTGTTTACAAGAGCCAAGAAGGAGAAACAGCCCAGAGGGCCACTGGAATGTAGTACAGCCACAAAATGGAATACTGCTCAGTCATGACAATGAATAAAAGCCTGGGCAACATAGCAAGACCCCACACAAAAAACTTAGCTGGACATGGTGATGGTGCCTGCAGTCCCAGTTACTCAGGAGGCTGAGCGGGAGGATCGCCTGAGCCCAGGAGGTCAAGGCTGCCGAGCAGGCCCGCAGCAGAGAAATGTAGAGCTCAGAGAGGCTGGGTAACTACCTGAGATCACTCAGTGCAAAACTCAGCCCCGGGACCAGACTCCAGCATTTCCCAGGAAATCCAACGAGCCTCCTGCCATACTGGCTCACAGAAGATGGAGAGCGAAGTCACAGCTGGGGGTGGGAAGCAGCCTGGTCCAATGGCCATTACTGCAAGCTGGGTCCGGGAGCCCAAAGTCCCTCCACCCTCTCCTGGGTCAGGACCCCACTGCCTGTGTCCCCAGAACCACCCAGTTAAGAACATTTGACACAGAGACAGCTGTTCCCTGACTTGCCTCAAGAGCACAGGCCCTGTCTCCAGGGTTGAACAGGGAAGAGGACCAGTCTCTGCAACCCAACAAGGCGAGTCCACAGGCCCCACCACCCACGCTAAAGCAACACTGTGTCCAACACAGACATCCACAGGGACTGTTTTGAAGAGCAGCTCTGTCAGGTTCCCAGAAGTTGTTGCCACAGACACAGGCACTAATGCTAACTCACACAAGCCTTGCCCAAGTCCTCACTTGCAACAGGGCCGGGGTGGCAGAAAAGGAAGACGAGAACGTTCCAGAACAAGTGCTCATGGGAGCATGAGCAGCCAGAAGGCCCAGGCTCACCCCTTGGAGAGCCCACCCCAGTCAGACTTACAAAGGTCAAGGCCCAGAGAGGACAGCGATCTCCCAGGGCCACACAGCAAGCTGGGGCAGTGGAGTTCCCACAGGGACAAGCAAAAGGCTGTGGGGAAGGGGAAAGACAGGAAAGGGGAAAGACTGGGGCAGGAAGGGGAGGCAGAGAGGAACCACCAGCCTTCAAGGAAAGGAAGCGGGGCTTCAGGAGTCAGCCAGGCCGCCCTCAGCCCGACCATAGAGGGAGGAAGGGGGCCTGAAAGAGGCAAGTCAGGGAACAGCTGTCTCTGTGTCAAATGTTCTTAACTGGGTGGTTCTGGGGACACAGGCAGTGGGGTCCTGACCCAGGAGAGGGTGGAGGGACTTTGGGCTCC
>CAUYQG010027480.1:0-57379 GCA_963574415.1 Tarsius wallacei
CACACACACACACACACACACACACACACACACACACACCTGTCTTTATCTCTATCTTGCTCTCATTTTTTCCTTTGCTTTCTGTAAGCACTGCCATGATGTGAGCTGCCCCATGGATAGACCCATGTAACAAAAAACGGATATCTCTGGCCAACAGCCAGCTAGGACCTGATGCCTGCCAACAGCCATGTGAGTGAGCTTGGAAGTGAATCTTCAGAGGCTGCCAACAGCCACATGAGTGAGCTTGGAAGCAAATCCTCCCCTTGTTCAGCCTTGAGATGACTGCAGCACAGCCAACACCTTGATTGCAGACTTATCAGAAACCCTGAGCCAGAGGACACAGCTAAGCCACATTCTAAAAGATAATAAATGTTTGTTGTTTTAAGCCACTCCATTTTAGGATAATTTGTTACATAGCAACATATAACTAATATACATATTATCTGATTATATTTTAAATTTTACAATGAGGAAAGGAGGAAAAAGAAGTGGGAAGCCCCAAAGGGTACTGTATTTCTTTTTTCCATGAAAGCGAGTCAAAGTATACAAGTTTGGAATAAGTACAGAACAAAAAACTTTTTAAATGTTTTAAGAACTAGAGTTAACAATATGGTGATTGGCTTCCAAATAGCTAAAAGTAAACAGATTATATTTCATACGTCAGCACAAAAATAGAAAAGAAACAATGAGAAAACATGTAATGAAATTTCTGAAGACAGAGTAAGTATGGCAATTAGACCAGGTACCATTGTAGAGAACAAGGAATCTCAGGTGAGTTTTAAAAAGAAGATCCAAAATTATTTACTTATTTGGTGAACAAATGTCTATCGAGTGCCTGCTGGGATAACTGCGGTGAACATAACTCAATCTGATAGAGAACACAAATAAGCAATTATAACCCAAGATAGCAAGCGCAACAAGAGGGAAGTGCAAGGTAAAAGAAATGTTAATCAATGTCACTTTTCCCACCTTAGTACTTTTGCCTCTTTTGTTTGAGACTATACCCACATCAGCACCACCCTGCCAGGCAGCCTTTCAAGATTCCCAAACCCTAACCCTGACACACACACACACACACACATACACACACAGAGGACTATAGTGACAGATTTTAATTCACTGTTACTAGGTTGTGACAAATTTAATAGAATATGCACCAAGAAAGAATTAGGTAATATGAACAATATAATTTTAAAGTGGAATTAATAAATTATAAGTAATGAACAGGAATATAAATTATTTTATATAATACTATCTCAACAAAGTCAAACAAGTAGAAATTATATTGAGCAGTATCTCTGACCATAGCATAATAAAGTGAGAAATCATAAAGTTTAAGACAAAAAAGTCACTAATGAACTGAAAAGCCTTATATGATATCTGGGTCAAAGAAAAGTATTAAAACTGCAATAAAAGATAATTTAGAAAGAATGATTATGAAGACATTACATAAGCAAATATAGGAAATGTGCCTAAAAATACACTCAGAGTTGAGTTTATGAGTTGATTTTTTAAAAAGAACTTAGCATTCAATTAAACATTTAAAACCAGAACACAAAAGAAATCCTAAGGAAAATAAGAATATTATCCACCAAAAAAAAAGCCCTAGACCAGATAGTTTTTCAGCAGAATTCTACAAAACATACAAAGAGGAGCTGATACTAATGCTAATGAAAGTATTTCAGGCAATCAAGAAAGATGGAATTCTCCCCAAATCATTTTATGAAGCTAACATCAAGTTGATACCCAAACCAGGTAAAGATCCAACAAAGAAAGAAAACTACAGGCCAATATCCTTGATGAACATAGATGTAAAAATTCTCAACAAGATTCTAGCAAACTGAATCCAACAACATGTCTCAAAAATCATCCACCATGATAAAATAGGCTTCATCCTCAGGATACAGGGCTGGTTCAATATCTGTAAGACCATAAACATAATTAAATACATCAACAGATGTAAAAACAAGAATCATATAATTATATCATTAGATACAGAAAAAGCTTCTGAATAAAATCCAGCATCTCTTCTTGATAAAAACCCTTGAACACCTAGCCATAGATGGAACATACCTCAAAATAGTAACAGCCATCTATGATAAACCCACAGCCAACATCCTGCTAAACAGACAGAAATTGGAAGCATTCCCCTGAAAACCAGAACAAGACAAGGCTGCCACTATCACCCCTCCTGTTCAACATTGTGTCGGAAGTCCTAGCTAGAGCAATTAGACAAGAGAAGAAAATCAAGGGTATCTAAAAAGGAAAAGAAGAAGTTAAGTTAGCTGGGCTCGGTAGCTCAGCCTGTAATCCCGCGCTTTGGGAGGCTGAGGTGAGTGAATTGCCTGAGCCCGCAGGTTCGAGACTTGCCTGGGCAACTTGGCGAGACCTCATCTCTACAATAAAAAATCAAAAAAATTAGCCAGGCGTGGTAGTGCGCGCTTGTAGTTCCAGCTACTTGGAAGGCTGAGGTGGAAGGATCGCCGGAGCCCAGCAGGTCGAGGCTGCAGTGGCCGGGAGCATGCCACTGCCCTCCAGCCTGGGCGACAGAGTGAGATTCCAACTCAAAAAAAAAAAAAAGAAGAAGTTAAGTTATCCCTCTTTGTGGATGACATGATACTACACCTTGAAAACCCAAGAGAATCTGTCAAAAACCTCCTTGCATTGATAAAGGGCTTTGACAAAGTCTCAGGGTATAAAACAAATATGCAAAAGACAGTTGCATTCTCATATACCAATAATTAAACAGACAGAAACCCAAATAAAAAGCACAATCCCATTCACAATAGCCACATACACAAACACAAAAATGAAATACCTTGGTATCTTCCTAGCCAAAGAAGTGAAAGACCTTTACAATGAAAACTACAAAACACAGCTCAAAGAAACTCAAGAAGACACAAACAAATGGAAAAATAATCCATGCTCATGGATTGGAAGAATTAACATTGTTAAGATGTCCATCCTACCAAAGGAAATCTACAGATTTAATGCAACATCATTCTTCTCAGACCTGGAAATGACAATACAGAAATTCATATGGAAACATAAAAGATCATGAATAGCCAAAACAATCTTTAGCAAAAGAAACAAAGCAGGAGGTATCACACTTCCAGATTCCAAACTCTACCATAAAGCTACAATAATCAAAACAACCTGGTATTGGTACAACAAGTATATAGATCAATGGAACAGGGTAGACACTTTGGAAGCAAAACCTCAATTTCTCAACCAACTCATCTTCAGCAAAGCTTCCACCAATAACCAATGGGGAGAGGAGAACCTATTCAGTAAATGGTGCTGGAAAAACTGGCTGACCACATGCAGAAGACTGAAACAGGACCCCTACCTAACACTATAAACAAAAATCAACTCTAAATGGATCAAAGACCCAAACATAAAACCTCAAACTATAAGAATCCTAGAAGAAAATGTAGGAAACACCCTTATGGAAACTGGAATAGGCAACCAATTCCTGATCAACTCTCCAAAAGTGAATGCCATAAAAGATAAGATAGACAAGTGGGACTTCATCAAACTGAAAAGCTTTTCTTCCCATCAAGAGTGGGAGACAGCCCATGGAATGGGAAAAAATATTTGCCAACTGTAAATCTGACAAAGGCCTAACATTCAGGATCTACAAGGAACTCACTCAAATGTGCCGAAAGGAAAAAAAACAAACAACCCTATTAAAAAATGGACAAAAGATATGAATAGACGCTTCTCAGAAGAAGACAGATGAGCAGCCAACAGATACATGAAAAAATGCTCAGCCTCACTAATTGTCAAAGCAATGCAAATTAAAACCACCTAACTCTAGTCAGGTTGGCCATCATCAATAACTCAAAAAACAACAGATGCCAGAGAGAATGTGGGGGGAAAGAGAACACTGTTGGTAGGAATATAAACTAGTACAACCTCTGTGGAAAACAGTGTGGTGGTGATTTCTAAAAAACCTGAAAATTCACCTTCCATACGACCCCGCAATCCCCCTTCTGGGAATATACCCGGAGGAACTCAAATCACTCTATAAAAAAGATACCTGCACACACGTTTACTGCAGCATTATTCACAATAACCATGCTGCCCATCAAAGGTGGACTGGATAAAGAAAATGTGATACATTTACACGATGGACTATTATGTAGCCATAAAGAAAAACAAAATTATGAACTTTGCAGTAACCTGGATGGAATTATAGTCCATAATACTCAGTGATTTATCACAGAGAAAAGATCTGAGTACCACATGTACTCATTCATAAGTGGACCCTGAACACTTATCATGATACTATAAGAAAGGGATTGGCAGTAGTGGGACACTGCCGGAGAAGGGGCATATAACATCAATTAGGGTACCCACACTTTACCTGTACAATGACCACATATGTACCTATCCCTGAATTTTACCCCACATTTTTTATTTATTTATTTATTTATTTATTTATTTATTTATTTATTTATCTATTTGAGTTGGAGTCTCATTCTGTCGCCCAGACTGGAGTGCAGTGGCCGCTCCCGGCGACCACAGCCTCGACCTGCTGGGCTCCGGCGATCCTTCCGCCTCAGCCTTCCAAGTAGCTGGAACTACAGGCGCGCACTACCGCCCAGCTAATTTTTTGATTTATTGTAGAGATGAGGTCTCGCCAAGTTGCCCAGGTGGGTCTCAAACCCGCGGGCTCAGGCAATCCACTCACCTCAGCCTCCCAAAGCGTGGTATTACAGGCTGAGATACCAAGCCCGGCCCCACATTTTTTAAATAAAAATTTAAAAAAGAAAAGAAGAATAGGGAAATAATACAGATAAAAGATGTGAACTTGTTGAAAGAATAAAGAATATAGTGAAACATCTAATTCATAAAAAAGAAGCAAAATTAAAATTAAGAAAATTGAGCTCACACCTGTAATCCCATATTTACACCTGTAATCTGAGAGAATTGCCTGAGCCCAGGGGTTCAAGACCAGCCTAGACAACTGGGCAAGACCTCAACTCTACAATAAATTTAAAAAAATTAGCCAGGCATGGTGGTGCACACCTGTAGTTCCAGCTACTTGGAAGGCTGAAGTGGAAGGATCGTCTGAGCGCAGCAGGTAGAGGCTGCAGTGGCCATCAGTGTGCCACTGCACTCTAGCCTTGGTGACAGAGTGAGACTCTGACTCAAAAAAAATTGTTTTTGAGAAAATTTGTATAACAATAGCTACAATAACTTTTTAAATATTATATAATTACACATAATTATATGTTTTGAATTTTCAAATAGCAATTAAATAAACACTTCTCCCTAAAAGTAAACAAAATAACTGAAAGTACAAGAAAAAAAACTTGGAAAGAGTAATAGAGGAAAATTAATAGAAACAAATCTTTCTAAAAAAGAAAAAGGAAGAAAAAAAAAAACCCTCCATCCCCACCACCAGATATCAGGAATACAGATGAATGCTGCCAAATCTTATAGAAAGAAAATTTCCATGTTAGAAAAACTCTCACACCTGTAATCCCAGCACTTTGGGAGGCAGAGGCAAAAGGACTGCCTGAGCCCAGGGGTTAGAGACCAGCTTAGGCAACTTGGTGAGACCTCGTCTCTACAATAAATCAAAAAATTATCTGGACTGGTGGCATACACCTGTAGTTTCAGCTACCTGGAAGGCTGAGGCAGAAGGATGCCTGAGCCCAGTAGGTCAAGGTTACCAAGGTTACGGTAGCCACAAGTGCGACACTGCACCCCAGCCTGGAAGACAGAGTGAGATTCTGACTAAAAAAGAAAGAAAGAAAAAGAAAAACTATGCCATGGCAACTAAAAAAAAAAGAAAGAAAGAAAGAAAAAGAAAAACTATGCCATGGCGACTAAAAAAAAAAAAGAAAGAAAGAAAGAAAAAGAAAAACTATGCCATGGCATTGGGTAAAATGGGAAGCTATCAATTGATTTTACAAATTGAACATATCCATGAACTCCAAACTTCTTTGGCTTACATACATATAGACCAATTTCCCTCACTAATATAGATATGAACACCTCAAATGTGTTAGAATTCCACAGGACATTAGATGGAGAGTCTACAATTCAGTCTTTGAACAATCATTTCTTATACACCTATTACTAGGCACAGATTATATACCTTGAGCATTGTGTTAAACCCTGAGAGATACCAAATTAGTAAGATATGGTATTTGCCTTCAAAGAGCTCAGAGTCTACTGAGGAAGGGACGCAGAAAATAACAATTAAAATGGGTTAAATGCAAATGAAATATATTCTCAGAGACCAGACATGGAGTGGGATCATCTAGCTCATAATGGGAAGGGAAAACAGGAGACTACCAGCAAAAACTTCTCTGAGGACAGTGTGCTTGAGCCAAGCCTAAAGGAGAAATAGGAATTAGCTAAAAGGGAGGTGTAGGGAGCAATGTTCCACCTTATTAGGGGAGGATACTGCAGGTAGAGGAAACAGGAGTGGAGGCATGGAGGCAGGAAATAGTTTTGTGCTTACAGAAAACTATTGTGCACTCACTGATCTGCAGACCTAGGACTCTGCCCACTTTTCATGTTGTATTTATAGTCTAAACCAATGCCCAGCACCTAGACTTATGGATCAACAGCATATAGTTATGGTTGAAATTATACAGCAAATGAGATCACCCAAGAAGCGTGTAAATTATTAAAAAACAAAAAAAACAGATGGCTGAGATCAGACCCTCAGGAACATAAAAAGGGCAGGTGGGGGAAGAGGAGGCCATTAAGGAAATGGAAAATGTCTACTGAGAGGAATAAGGAGAATCAGTAGCCTGAGGAGTCCTGGAAATCAAAGAAGTCCCCCAGAGACTACACCTATTAGATTAGAACTTGAAGGATTCAAGCATCAAGTGTAGATTACTTCAAGAAGCTTGGACAAGAAGAAGAGAAAGAGTAGAGAGGGCATGAGGTTAGGAGAAAGTTGTTATTTGTTTTTAGGTTTGTGTGGTTATCTGCAGCTGCCTAACAAACCACCCTAAAATGACTTAAAGATTTATTATTTCCCAGAATCCTATCAATTAACTACGTTGCTCTTCCGCTGGTCTCTCCGCTGGTCACCATTAGGGCTTCATTTAGCTGGTAGGTCAACTGGTTGGGCTAGTTGGAACTGGAGGCTTCTCTCTCTACATGCTCTCAGAATCTCTCTCACAAAATGGTCTCTTATACTCTACGGCCCATTCCACATGGCCCTTCTCTCCACCAGGACAGCCTGGACTTCTGACAGCATGGTGGCTGGTCTCCAAAGGGGATAATCCCAGAGATAAGCTCAGTGTGCAAACACTTATAATGCCTCTACTTGCAACACACCTGCTAATGATCTCTTAGCCAAAGTACATTAAGTACGTGGTCAAGTCTAGAGTCTACACAGGAAGGGACTACACACGAGTGTGAATACTGGGAGAATGGGCGGGGGGTGTCTATCAATATAATGAGCTATTATAAGGGTGTTTCTTTCCTTAAAATGGGAGAGAGTTTAAAATGTTTTAGCCCAAAGGAGCTAATTGAAAGAAAGATGCTGAACATACAACAGAGGTTATTACTAAGAGGGTCCCAACAGGTGTGCTTGGTGGGAAAGGGGGACAAACACCATCCTCTGAGACTGGAGGAAGAGAGATTAAAAATGGATATGCATGTATTTTGGTATAATCACAAGGGGGAATAGAAGAGAGAGTTGTCCATGGAAAAGGGCCCTGGGGTAGAGATTTAGAGTTTGTGGTAACACCAACTCTGCCATCATTTTGCATCTCCATCAACACTCAATGTGCTTGTTGAAGCTGAGGAGGCTGATTACAGTATTGGTCCAGGTTTAGAATTTGGTTGGGGGGTGCTGCAGAAGGATAGTGGTGTCTGGAATCATGGGTTACTGGAGGGTCTAATTTAAATGATAGAAATAGGGTACTAGCTTTATAGTTAAGAAAGGGGGACCAGGAGAGGACCAACAGAGGAAACAGAGGAGTCAGAAAAACTGGAGGTCTCTATAGGTTCAAAGTATACTGAAGTGTGAATAAAAGTTGAGAAAAGGAAAATAAGTTTGAAAACAGAGAAGGTCCAAGAATTATAGGCCTAGATTATTAGATTAGCAGACCACATGGACATTAAAATCCAGGAATTAATGAAAGTCGGGGTGGAGTGAAATGTTCTAAGCCGATACCCCGTGACAGCAGTGAATGATTGGGATGTAACCAGAAAGTGACAGTACTGCTGAGGGCTGCTCATAAGTACAAAGACTGGGTCTGTTGTGTCCTCTATTGCCAGTACACTGCACATAGAAGACACTCAGTATTAATAATTGTCTGGAGAATAAACAAATGACTTTAATTCAACTTCCTCATTTTACAGATGAGAAAACTGAGGCCCCAAAAGAGTAATCGTATTGCTCAAAGTCACACAGCTAGTGTATAGCTAGCGAAAGCTTCTTCTTTACAAATCCATACGCACTGTGGATTTCCTTCTCAACATTCCCAGAGGCAGCTCATTATTTTATTATCTCACAACTATTTAAGTGGCATTTGTAATTCTTTGGATAATGGGATGAAATACCCTAAAGTTGAATGAATAAAGGGAGTAGTTAAAATCTTCCCTGAGGCCTACAGGGAGCTGCTTATCAGAAATGCACCACATGTATTTTCAAGACACATCCAAGGAAGCTGGAAGCTGGTCCTGTAATGGTATCTAGCCAGTTTGCCGACATTTCACTGTTCTCTCCTCTTCTAGTTCTGTAGTCTCATCTTCTTTGTTAAGACTCAGAAAAATCAGGAAGAAACACACACACACACACACACACACACTAGCTGTCTACCCCAGTCACTATGGATTTTTCCACAAACTCTATAGGATTCCACAGACTCTATATAAAGAAATTAATTAGCTTTCAGCTGAATAGGTCTAAGGCTTTTAAAACTGTACTGACTAGTATCCTTAAAGAAAAATGAAAACTTCTCCCCAAAGGCTATTGTCAGTTATGGAATTCAACTTAAGAAGGAGGGTGGTGACATACTTCTCTTTCCCACTGGACCAAAATTTCAAAGCTTCAAATGTGTGGTAAATCTAACCAAAGATAAAGATTTGCAGGTGTTTTTTGCATAAAAGCAAGAAAGGGCAGATGTATCTGAAACGTGCTTCTAACCAAATGGGACATCTGCAATCCATTAGGGGTGTCCTGATGAGGGAAAGTGAGAGGAGAGGTTCAGGCAGAAAGACTGCTCTGCACACTCACCAACCCGAGGACGTGCACAGCCCTTCTGTCAGGATCTCAGGACACCAAGGTTCTAGAAAAGGTTACCTTTCCAGGGGTAAACTTACATCTCTGCCAAATAACCTAGTTCCTCTTCTTTCTTGTCTTCTATCAGGTTATCTTTGAAATGTCAGTGCCTTCTCTTTACTCAAGTACACCTACATGTTTCAGTATTTAAGACTTGGCAGCCACCTCAGATAAAGAGAACACTCCCTGCTTTGAGTGTGCGGACCTTCCTTTCCCAGCACTCACGGAGAGTGATCTGTGTCCTGACTCGGCTTCTTACACTCCCACAAAACAAAGCAAAATTGTCACCACGGGCATTACTTGTAGGTTACTCATTGGCTGTTATATGTCTGTCTCGGACTCCCAAGAAAACCACTAACTTTTATTGAAGCGTTTGCAGTAAAAACTGTTGCAAAATACTCACGGCAGTGAAAATGACTCTGAGGTGTGTGATTCCTAGGATGTACATTCAGAAGGACACTGTTTTGTTCATATACAGGATATATGGCTAGGGCTTGCTTCTGGGATTCCTTTGGAAGTCTTACAACGAGGTTCAGTGACATAACGTGTAATTGGGATGCCTCTTAAATGAATTCCCTCAGTGAGCACACAAGCTCTGTTTCCTGTATAATGTCTCTTACTTGCCTACTGGCCTTTTGATAAACCATTAGAGTTGGAGCATTTTGTTAATTACTAAACTCCTAGTGACAGACAAAAACTGGCCTGTTAAAACTTGTGCTGTAATTTGAGGATTAAAAGCCACACCTCTGGGAAACGTCAGTATCAAAACTGATTTGGTGTTGGAGACGAAGTGTTAGAAGCCACAGTTTGACAAAGTAAATTTCCAAGTGCAGTTGGCAATTACATTGTAGAAGTCTTTCATTATGTCATTTACAAGAAGGTAGTTTTAAGAGGCTACAAGTCAGGAATATGTGCTTAAATCTTGTCATTTATACATGTATAAGTAAAGACCCTATTTATGAAGCACCTACTGTGTACAGAAGAGCACCATGCTAGATACAGCAAAAAGCAACAGTCTCTACCCTCCTAAATCTCAAAACCCAATGAAGAAAAGCCTCTTCAAAAATTTCATGTGGTCCATGCATTTCTTGAAAATAATTTACTTAATATCAAGGAAAAAATCATGACTAAAGCATCAATATGCTTTGATTGGAAGAATCTCCTCACTTGATGCAGGGCTTGTGGATTGAAGCCCTGTGTTCGGAGTGTTTGTGCCTCCTAATACTCTATCACTAATGTCATCTAAAAGCACAAACAACAAAGACTGTTTTGACAGAGGACACCTGGTATTTCATTTTTCCTTCATTTCAGAATAATCTTCCAGTAAAACTGAATATAAGTTTCTGTATCAGTTGAGAAGCTTTCTCTTGAAAATAAGAAAAACCTAACTCACACTGGCTTAAATGATTAAAATGATTTCATTTATTACAGATCTAAAAAGGCCAAAGGGTTCAGGCATGAATCAGAGTGTCAGCTGAATTTCTCTACAATTCTCTCAACTCTCCTCATCTCCATGTGTCAACTCTATTACAGCCTGATTTCCCTTTATTATTCACAAATGGCTGCCAGCAACAACAGGGATTACATACCCCCTTCTTCACACCTATGGGAAAAGAAAAACTTGGCATTTCATACTTATCAAACAAAAGTTCTAAGCTTTAACCTGATTGGACCACCTGGAACCAATTCCTGCGGACAGGAAGATATCTTAAGTGCTGATTGGTTTAGGAATGGGTTACCTGAGCCAATCACTTCTGGAATTTGTGTTGAGTACCCAGAAGACACGACTGCTACATAGTAGGGAAGGAATGAAATGAAGGATGAGGAGGCAATCACAGGCATAATGTTGGTACAGTCTTTTTTCATGCATAGATTATGGAATGCTAATTAACTTTTATTCAGTACAAGAGATAAGCTCTGTAAAGAGGAATCTATTTCCTCCAAATTTGTTAGGTCAGATAGTTAAAGATGGTTTTACATTTTCAAAAACATACCAAAATGGGTAACTTGAAGTTTGTTTTGCTCATAGTTATTTCTCCCCTTAAGAACATACTGAACCTCCACAAAAAATGTTTTTAATGTTTGACATCAGTGAGAGTGATTTCAAATCTGTTCTATAGCCCATCTTTCCTAACACTTTTATCCCAATTCCCAAAAGTTGTATGGAATTCTCAGGTATGATCATCCAAATTTCTCTTTCCCTTCACCTTGGATAATGGAACATTAAATTTGCAGAAGACGCCATGTTCCAAGGCATAATGAACCTTAAAAGTTATCTGATGCATGTTCCCCCAACCTCCCAAAACCAATCAAAGCAGGACCCATCCTGTCCTCACAAAACTCACTCCAAATTCATCAACTCAGTCCATAAAGTACCAGCCTAAGGGATTGTCAACAACTGAGGATTTCTTCCACATGTAGTGCTAAACAAAGTGTCCAGGGAGAAGTTCCCCTGTGGTATTTTTCCCCCATTTCCTTGTTGATGAGAGAATAAGCTGATTGGAAAGCAAGCCAGTCTTCTTGGGACTATTGTGGCTTTTGCTGAATGTTTAAAGGCCATAGAAGACAGAATAAATGAGAAGCTAACCTCACACACCCCAGACATACCAAAACAATGGTAGCCAAACTTTCAATATTTGTTCTAGGCACTACACTTAAAAAGATCATCATAAGCCTTCCACTTGTTTATATCAGAAATGAGTTGTTGTTGTTGTTGTTGTTGTTTTCCTGGTTCCAGAGGATGCCACTGAGGCTCACAAGTTGCATCACTGGCAGACACATTCACCAAAGAAGTTAGAATCAGACTGGGGTTTATTTTCACTTTGGAATTTACCATTGTGTTTATCACCTCCTCACTTACAACCCCTCCCTTCACTTCCTTGAGATTTGGTAGTCTTGGCTACCAAAAACCAAAATGCCAGGCGCAGTGCATTTGCCTTGTGTAGCAGGATCTGCAGGGCATTTTGGTCCTTCAACCCCAGGTCTTGTGTGAAGGTGAAGAAACAGGAACAATTCTCTGCCACCAAAACTCTGTGTCACCTTGGGAATGGCCCCATCTCCTCTCCCTCAATAGGGAGCAGACCTGGAGCTGGAGAGGGGAAGTTGCAACACCTGTGCCAGGTCTGTGGCAGGCCAGCCTGCCCCCCCAGCAGGCAGCTGCATTGGGGGGGCCAGGTTGGCCCAACTACTGCTTAGTCAGGCTCTAACACTGAGCCAAGCTGCAGATGTGCCCAGACCTGCCACCACCAGGTGTCTGTCTCCAGGCCCGGAGGTGACGGCACAAATGTGACTCTTGCCTCCTGGTGTTTCCTGACACCTCAGAGGAATGTGGAGGACTCAGGAGAGGCCACCACAGAAGGCCTCTGGCAGGGCCACAGCTCTCGGCTCACCTTGCTATGTCAAAAGCCTATGCCTGCCCTGCCCTTTTGGCTCTCACCCTGTCTTCCTGCCAACAACCCCAGGGCTGGCTCCTCCTCCAGGCCACTGGTGGGCTCAGGTGAGAGGTGGCTACCTCTTCAGGCAAATTACCTGCCTACCTTCCTGGCCTGCTATTATATGATGTTCCCATCATTTGTGCCCAAACCTCCATAGCTAAGAGGGTTTCTTTTTTCTTTTCTCTTTTTAATCCAATGATCCCCATGATTTAAAGTATTCTTTAATTTAAAAAATTTTTTCAAGCTCTTTTGTCCCCATTGAGGAAAAACTTCTTGTGATAGTTTCCTAAGAAACAATAGGAAGGGGTCTTCTAGTGTGTAAATATTGGGAAGGTTTACCAGCCCACATGTGGACTCTGAATCCAACACAAAAAGTTTGTGTCTCATCAGTGTGGCTTTTGAGTATTCCATTTAAAACTCATGAAGGCTACAAGTTGTTTGTGAGGAGTGATATTCACTCTACAAATATTTCTTGCACACCTACTATGTACTACAAGCCCAAGCCTCAAGAAGACATCACTATACAGCAGAGGGTACAAATGAACAGCACGTTGGCCAGATTTAGCTCGCAAACATTTTATTTGACTCACACTGTATTTATCAAAAATTTAAATTAGTTGCCAGCTTTTAAATATCAGGACATTTCCAGCTTCTCTTGAAAACTCAGGAAATCTGGCAAAAACTAAGCCCACATTCCCAGTTAATGATAAGCAGAGTAACTACTGCCCACTTCAGAAATGCACTGGCTCCCAGCTCACACAACCCCCACCTGCCCGCTTCCCCCCAGCTGGACCGGCCCAGCATTTGGTGTTGATTCTCAGGATGAAGAGACACAGCACACCCACCCTGGGAAAGGCCTCACTCAGAGACAAGTAACCCAACCAAGCCCCGCATCTCAGAAGAGTTGATTCTTACCTCCTTAAGATCAAGTAACAGGGTTTTTCTTATTCTGTGTCTTCTCAATCTTTTTGTTTTTAAATAAAGGTTTTTTTTGATCCCCAGTAATGTAAAGTTAGGGAAGGCATTCAGTTTTTAACACTTGCTAGGACAAGGAATTTGACTCCAAAGGAAATGGCAAAGTTGAAGCATAGAAGCAAAAAGTGAGGACCACAAGAACGGGGTGGACTCTGGAGGGTGTTCTCATTTGCCAGATCCCACTGCTGACCAGCAGGAGAATAGGAACATGGTCTGGGAAGTCTTTACCCAGCCAGAACCACATTCCTGTCCCACTTCCCGCTTACATGTTTCCAAAGAATGACAGAAGTTCATCAGATCTGGGAAATAAATTTGAGGATTGATTTCAGAAGTCACATGATGCTATCAGGTACATGATTCTAAACGAAACTACAAAGATTAATTGGTAACTTTCATCTATATCTACTGATACCCTATATGTGAGTCAACATTGTAATACTAAAAAAAAAATGTATCTTTCGATCTCAGAGGTGCCTATTAGGAAAGGCAGTTTGTTTTCATGTTTTCAAACTATGTATTGCCAAAATCCTCGTTGTGTTTGTAACCACAACCTGTTTGTAAACAAGTTGATCCCAATATTTGTTGCTAATGGAAAGTTTTACTAAAACAAATATAATTCAGTTGCAAGGAACACAAAGATAATGACCAGAATCTTCACTTGGAAGATTAAAGTTATTTAAACGGGCCATTGTTTGGAACTCAGACATTTCAGCATTTTTATAAAAAGCATATATGGCATTCAGTAATACTGTAACCAAGGACTACTCTGGTAACAAGTTTAAATTAATCCAAAAATCAGTTTTAGGTGCAGCAAAAAGAAAAGAAGGAGAGCAGCATTTGCAGAACAGAGACTATTTCATTTAGCTCTGCCAATGTGGCCTGAGACAGAGTTTCATATCTGCTTTTACAGATGAGGAAAGTGAGGCCAAGAAAGTTGACTTCCTCAGCCAGTTTCCATTTGCTGGGAATGGGCTATCCCCAGGTCATTCTAACTTCAAAATCTGAGTTTTGTCAGTTACAGCAACTCACAGCACAGAAGCCACTAAGATGAGTAATGGCCAAAATTGTTAAGACAAGGACATATCACAACTAGGTTACAGAGTGCAATAAACACAAGAAAAAGAGTCAAAAACAAGTGCTTGCCTTAGAAGACGGCAAAAGCACAGGAGGTGGAGGGTTGGTGGATCGGGGAAGGCTTCTGAGATGTGGTGACATTCCAGAAAGTTCTTGAAGGATGCACTGTGTGACAATAGGCAGAGAAAAAAGGAGAAGCAAAAATACAGGCCTAAACGCTGGGCACAGAGGAATGAGACATAATCAGTTTAGATTTGGAATGAATAAAGCAAATCTTCATAATGAAGTTAACCATACGAAAAAATGAATCCTCCGCCCAGGACAAGGTCCATCACATGAGGCCCGGCGACTTCATGCCTCCAAGGAAGGGCGCCACGCTGCAGACTCAGAACACTCACCTGCCCAGAGTGCCAGATAAGTGTGTCCAGCCTGGGGAGAGGCAGCTAGGCCCTCTGCACCCCCAGGAAACCCCGACACTCACACTTTCTTCCTCGTGTGCCCTGTTCCCTCCCTCCTTTCCCTCCTCTTCCCCTCAGAACCTTTCTGCCTGCCAGTGCCTTCCTGAGCCAGAACCAGGCTCTCTCTGGCTGATTGAGGGCAGCTCACTTCATCGTCTCTTTCATCTCAGATTGTGAAGGAAGAGCTTTGTTTCCTTTTCAAGGAGTTGCCCCAGCAGCAAGGCTGGCGGAATAAATTGGGGGAGGAGGAAGCAGGACCCCCGAAGTCTAGCCTTACATAATTCTTTTAAAGAGCTGAAAAAGGGAGGGGAGAGAAGGCTGATTCGCCTCAGGTTGTCTGCCCTGCCCCAGGGCAGAAAAGCTGGGTCCTGCTTCAGCAGCTGTGGGTGATCTCTGTCGGCTCCCAGGGCTGGAGGATCTTGTGTCCTGAGGCCCCTCCGCATCTGCTCATGGGGTCGAGCTCCTGCTTGGTTTTCCAGTACACTTAATTTCATTTTATCCTGTGAGGCTCAGAGAGCCAAGACACTTGTCCCAGGAAAGTGGTAGCGCCGGGACTTGAACTCATTAGACCACGGAAGAGAAGGGGGGATGCTTGTTTGAGTAATACAGCCTCCTGGCGACCCCCTTTTCCCACTTCCTGGGACACGTCCCCACACTTTCTCTGACTGAAGTTTCCGATGGCGAGGGTGGCGCTGCCCTCCTCCTCGGCCGCGGTGGGACCCCGAGGGCGCCCCAGGGTGGGCGGAGAGACAGGATCATCCCCTGAGAAGGGAGCCAGAGAACTTCAGAGCGTCTGGCCCTTCCCCTGGAGAGGCAAACACCGACACGTCTGTGTCTTTTACCAACAAGTGCCTTCAAGCCCGGCGGGGGCAGACACCTCCGCGCCGGCCGCCGGCGAGGTCTCCGCTGTCTGCGGGGGCCATGGCCTCGCATCAGCTGCACTGATTTAGTGCGTTCGTGCCCGCCGGAGCAGGAGGCGTCTTCCCGGGCGGCGCAGCCTCGGGCGACTCGGCAGCCGGAGGAGGGGGCGGGGAGGAGGGCGGAGGAGGGCGCCCCCCGGGCCGCAGGGGGCGGGCGTGCGGGCACACGCGGTGCGCGGCCGGGGCGCCGGGGGAGCCGCCCACTTCGCCGGGTCGGGCCCCGACGGCCGCAGCTTGGATGCGGCGGCGCCCGCCGAGCCGGGGCGGACGCAGGGCGGCCCGGGCCGGGGAGACGCGCCGGGAGCCCCGGCACGGCAGCGGCCGTAGGATGGCCGAGGTAAGCGCGGCACCCTCGGCGGGCGCGGGACGGACGACCCGGGCCGCCGCGGGGACCCGGGAACCACCTGCGCGGCGGCGCGGTGGGCGGGAGCGGCGGCCCGGCCGGGGGTGCCGGTGTGGGCGCTCGGCCCCGGCGCCGCCGGACGTCCCGGAGGCGGAGAAGGTTCTCGGCGCCCCGGGCAGCCCCGGCGCGTCGGAAGCGCGGGTCCGGGTGAGCCTCCCGGCGTGGCCGGCCGGCCGGCCCTCAAACCCCAAGTTCGGGGACGCTCGGCCTTAGCTGCTCGGACCTGGGCGTGTGGCCCCCACTTTTCTTCTCTCCCCTTTACCTCAGAATTAGTGAAGCAGCTGGTCTTTCAAACCGGCCGTTTTTCAACCTGGATTTTGTTCCCTGGAGAACGAGGCGTGTGGGCACTCCGGGCACTCGGAGGGGACGCGCGAGGGGCCGTGAGGGGGTCCCGGCCACCGCGGGACAGAGCTTTTGTCCACATGGCAGAACTGCAACGCTGCACGTCGCCGTCCGGACGGGGCCGGTCGCAGAGCTTCCCGGACACAAGAGGAGCGTCGAGGGGACGCGGGGCGGCTTTTCCCAACGGACCCTGTGGGCCTCGGAGCCGCTGAGCGCGACGTGTCCGCGTCCTTCGGAAAGCACTGGGGACTGGGCGGCCGCGTTAGTGTCCCGATAGAAAAGTGGTGCCCGGCCACTTTGGGTGGTTTACCTGCATGTGACAGGAAATGAGCCCGAGGCGGTGGCGGTGCCCAGCGCTTCATTCAGGTGTGTGCCGGGGACGGGGACGTCCCCTCCCTAGCGACTCGGCCCGGCTTCGGGGCCCGCGAGCGCAGCGCTCGCCAGTGTCGGGAGCGCCGGGTCGGTTCCAGGCTGGAGCCCGGCGGCGGCGGCGGCGCCGGGGCTGGGGCCGCCGGCGGAGGAGGAGGCCGCCGCGTGGTCCCCTCTGGCCCCCGGGCGCCGCCGCCCGGACCCCGAGCCCCACCGGTCGCCGGGCCCCGCTTCAGCCCCGAGGATTTGTCAGCCAGATGTGACAAGATTGTGGGGAGGCGCGGGAAGGAGGAGATCTGATATTAATCAGCGCATAGCTCGGAGCCAAACTTTCTCAAACGCGGTGTAGAAACATGTTCTTATGTAGGGCATCTCTTTGTGGCTGTGGGGCTGCCACCGGTCTGCGTTTGACAGTGACACGGAATGCCAACGAGCAGCCTTAATGGTATGAGTGAAGTCGTGAGTGTCGGGAGGGGGATCAGACACGCTGAGGTTCAGTAATGTCCCCTAGTTTTATGGCCGTTCTCGCCGCAGCCCTCTGAGGAGGAGGGCGTTTAAGTCAGTCGGGCCAGACGCCTGGTCTCAGCCAGGCCTCTGCTGTTAACACTTAAGGGGCCTAAAAGAGACCCCACTGGTGTCCTGGGAATCCCTGTCAGAGGGGTGTGCGCGCGCGTGTGTGTGTGTGTGTGAGTGAGAGAGAGAGAGAGACAGAGAGAGAGAGAGAGAGAGAGAACATGTGTTAGTGCACAGGACTACGGAGCAGATGTAGCACCAATTTTTTAAAAATATATTCTCATCAAAGCGACACGATTTTGGCTTGACAATAAGCGCACTGAAAAACAGCAGTTGGCAGATCTTTTTTTTTTCTTTCTGGTGTCCTTTCATTCCTTGTTTATTGTTTGAATTTGCTATTAGATGTTATGGGATCTTTTCATAAGACTTCTTGGAGAGACTGAGTTTGCAAATATGTGTTTGTGCGTTAAAACGTTAAAACTTTTGTTCGGTGATAGATATACTACCTTCTCGATGATCCCTTCCCCAATTCATTGATATACATTATTAAAACCTTGTTAAAATTGATTATGTCAAAAGAAAATTTTTGTGCTACACAGGAAAGAAAATTACTTCAGGTGTTGCAAAGTGTGCCGGATTTAATTTTTGCTTTAAGTAGGTATGAAAAGATAGATGCCCCTTTTACTATGATGGATTTTGATAAATAATTTTATTCTTTTTGGCATAGGTAAAAAAGAATAAGATATGAGTCATCATTTGATCTCTCATCTAATAGTTTTGTTAACTTTAATTTCACCAAGAAACTATTACCATTTCATGTCAGCTGTTGGTTGAACATGTTCGTGTTATATAGTTAAATGCTGAGAAGAGGTGGTGGAATCTTCACTTAGCACACATGCTGCTCATACTTTGGGGACTCATAATTATACAGAAATCTGCGTAATTTCATTTGGAATATTGTCTGTACCTATAGTGTCCCTTCAAACTAGTAAGGATTTGGGGACATTCTCTTCCACCAGTCGGAGAGAAAGTGGTTAGTTTGAAGTTGTTAGTTGGCTGTTGATATCCACCAGGATGTGAAACAGTGATCTGTTTGCTGTGGTTATAATTCACTTTAGAAATATTGACTAACATGAAGGAACTGCCTTGGAAGCATAAGGTTTACATAGAGAGTTATTTTATTTTTTATTACATCCCCCTGCCCCCGCCCCATGCAGCAGTTAGGCTTGCTCCCCAGGCCTATGCCCAATTTCTGTACCTTAGGATCTTCAGCTTGGAAAGACAATCCAATCCAATGGGTGAGAAAAGGTTTCCTTGTAGAACAAATTCCCAGGTTTCCTTGTGGAACAAATAATAATTGTCCCTTAAGTATGCACTTGTCATTTATGAATGCCTAGGGATACATATAAATGGGGGAACATTTTAAAAGTTCAGTTTGTCAGTAAAATTAAACTGCAGCCTATGGGGTAGGGGAGCAGAAGTGTCTTTTAGCTTTTGTATATATGACTTTAGAAGTTATTTTGATGCGGCCATTAAAAGAGATGCCCTGAAGGTTCCACAAGGTAAATTACTTACAGGAGGAGTGTGTTTCACCCCAGGGTGAATTTTTTCCTCTACAGATGTCATTTAGAGTGAGTTACTTTTGTCAGAAACAACCCTTTTTAAAATACCCTAGCTAAGGTGAAATCTCAATGCTAAGCCACCTATCTTTTTGGTTTCTAAGATCAAGATTTAGGGAGTCAATACATTTATTTAAAACTACCTTATTCCAAGATTCTGCTCCAGAACTTTTATTTATTTGTTTATTTTTTGATGACTTATCTGAGAGATGTTAAAGATAACTGGGTTCTGCTCAAAAGAAGCATCTGGAATGGGTCTCTTTTTCCTTTTAAATTGGTTTCCACCTGAAAACCTTATTTCTGCTTATCTTGTCATTCTTTGAAGTCCTTTTCCTAATTCTGGAAATTCCAAGATTCCAGTGTGGCACCACTTCCCTGCAGACACATGCCTATTTCAGCCAAAGAGGGTGGGTATAAACAGAGAACAGACCTGCTTCTCCAGGGTCCAATTTGGGGCCTTCTCAAACTTCACATAGTTGTAGGCAAACAGACTGTCACTGTTGCCGTCCACATATGGACTCATTATTATAAACCAGCCTAACAAATCACAGGAGGACTCTGCCATGGGGAGATGATCATTTCACTCTGCTAATGTGAAGCAAAAGAGAGATGGAGAAATAAAATGTGAAGGTTAGGTCAAAACAGCATTGTCCTTAGGGAAGTGGTTAAACTCTAACTCAGTTCATATAGTGGTTAAACTTCTAACTTTGTTCATATAGTTAGGTTAATTTGATTGTCTCTTCTTACAGATTATTTGTGTGATCCTTCCATATACTCAAACATCATTTTTCAGTTCTACACCAGCTTCCAGAAGCACTATTCTTGGTCTGTAGCCCTCTGATTGTTTCTTGCATTATTTATTACGAAGGTAAAATTTTTGTACCATCAACTCTAACATTTCATGATACTCCATGCCTAAATTTTAAGAAAGTGATTGAGATGGCATAATTAACTTAGTCTGAACTTTTCTTTTTAAAAACTTTGTTTTGAAAATCCAGTTCTCATTAAATCTCTAAAAGAAATATTTACAAAATTTTACTTACAAATAGTCACAATTTCATCTTTATTTTACATCAGCAGCAGTAACGAAGTAGCACTGCTTATATAACTTTCCATTTTATATAAAATTATTCTAAAGTCCAAGTATCTCATTTTGTTTTGTATTTTGCTTTTTCCCCGGGCTGATTCGGCTATGTTCAGAAGTACCCTATACATGCAGCTAACGTCTTTCAGTTTTTTGTTATCAAAGATTTCTAAAGATTACCTCTGAAGTTTCTCAAATTTAGGTTATAAAGGAAAAAATATATACGTATCATTTATATTTCTGTATAGTTTTCCAATTTTTTTTAAAGAGGTTGGGCTTTTAGGGTAGTATTTGCATGTTTTTCTACTATGTTTTGTATTTTCAGTTTTCAGAACTAATAATTTTAAGAAAAAAGGCATAGACGTTAAATTATTTTGGCACAGGGTTTATACTTTGATTTATAGACATCAAAGGAACAAGTATTTTCCCCATCACCCTCTTTGAACTAAGCAGCAAGCAAACACTACAAATGTGTCAAGCCTACTCTTCTCACAGTAAGACTCAGCTCAACCTCTGTCACCTGAAGGGGCTCTGCCTCCCACCTGCTCTTTCTCTGCCTTTCTCTGAAGCCTTCTCCTTGGCTTCAGTCTTCTTGGACTGACCTCTCCTTTCATCCCCATCTTTAGAGTGAGAAACCAGATTCTGCAGTTATTCTTCAGTGTCATTTTTATACTGCAAATGCCGACTACCTGGCTTCTGAGACTCCCCAAATCCCTCTTTCACCATGCTTGTGGTAAACAGTGTCTCCCTATTGTTTACACCCTAGTGATTCTGTAAGCCCAATAAAGAGACTCCTGGCCACCCATCTGGACAACCCACCCACAACCTGTTTTCTTCCAAGGCAGGCTCTCACTGCCCCTAACAGAAGCTTGCGCTCTGACTCCAGGGCCTGACACACATGGACATGAGCTTTTCATTGTGGCTAGGCCTGTGGTGTTTCCTGCATGCACCAATGAGAATATGCCTGCTTCCTCTCAGAGGAAGCTTCTTCTGGCTTCTCTGTACAACCCTGATATTCTTGCCATCTCACTTAAATTTAATTATTAAATTTTGTGAGGGGTGGGAATTTGCCTTATTTTTTACTTTTTATTATAGAAAATTTCAAACAATCAAAATTAGAATCATTTAATGAAGCTTTGTGATAGTGTTTGGGGGTTCAACAGTTACCAACTTTGAGCCAATCTTATTTCATTTATATCTCCTACCCATTTCTCCTGTTATTATCAACACTGGATTACTTTAATGCAAATTCTAGGCATCATATAATTTCATTTATATGTACATTAATACATAGCTCTAAAATACAAAAGGCTCTTTTTTTAAACAAAAGCAATATCCCACAGAGCACCTAGAAAAATTAACAATAACTCCATTTTGTCATTACATTTCCTGTCAATGTTCAAATTTCCTTGGTTTTCTCAGAAAATTTATATTACAGTTAGTTTGTTCAAATCAGGATCCAAGTAAGGCCCATACATTGTCATTTTTAAATATATAGGTTCATACTTTTTTCCTTGCAACTTATCTGTTTAAAAAGCTGGGTCATTTGTCCTTTAGAGTGTTCCATAGCCTGGATTTTAATGATTGTTTCCTTGTAGTATCCTTTAAATATTCCTCTATCCCTATATTTTCTTAAATTGGAGTTGATCAAGAGGCTTGATACAATTCAGAATAGCACTTTTTTGGCAAGAACACCAGATGTGTAGTGGTATGTATCCTTCCATCCAAAGGCAGATGGCTGGTTGTCTTCTTTTTCATGAGTTGTTGTTGAATGGTGGTATTCTAGTTCTTCATGTATTTGATTCACATTCAGAGAGAATCTTTGTCTCATCAGTGATTTGTTTACCCTGAAATGTAGGTTGTAGAGAAATGGATACATACTTGATTTTTTCCTTTATTTACCAGTTTCAGGTTAATACTTGGTTTCCTAGCATTCTCATTGAGTTTTGTTTGTTTTGAGTATATTTTGAATTTCTAGATTTTAACGCAGTGAGTATGACTTATGCTAATTTTTGACAAATTATATTCTCCACTCTGCTGTTCTTGACCAACCCAATTGTATGACTTTTCTTTCCAAAGCAACTCTGTGCTACTCTAGTGCCAGACACTGAAAGCTACACATCTTTGTGTCTCCATGAGCTCTTCATGGTTATGAGTACATGGTAGATGTTTTTAAAATGAACTAAAAAACTTCTTAAATAGATGGTTATCATTTGTTAAACTATGAGTGGAAGATGAAGACGTGATGTGTTGAGATGAACATCTGGTTCTTGTGTGTTTCTCCAGGTGGGCTTCAGTCCAGTGCTGTCAGCTGCAGATAAGCTGCCTCACATAAAAGGACCTCATGGGTTTTCTTCTTTCTTCTTCCCAGTTGTCCTTATTGTCCACCTGGCAAATGGTGATACTATTTTCAAAATCCTAGTTATACTTCTATGAGTTTGCAAATGTGAGAAAAACAGTGGAAAATTTAAAATGTGAAAGAAGTTAGTGAAAAATGAGAGGAAGGACGTAGGGAGGAAAAAAAAAAATCCGTTTCTAGTAAGTAAAGTGAGAAGCACAGAGGCAGAGCAGCTCCAAAGAGCAGTGGTGTAGAGAACTCCTGCCCTTGGACGATGAGATTTTCTAAACCAGGAAGGCTAGCCACAGAGAGAATAAGAATGACAGTTTTTACTGCAGGTAAAGAGAAACTGAGCTCTCTCCCAACAAAATAAGGGTAGCCCAGCTGCGTTAAAAGATGTCTTGTATTAATGTGTCCTGACTGGCAGTTTTTGATATGCACTGCAGTTTTTCAAGACTCAAACATATTAGCAACAATTATCTATATTCAACACTAAAAAATACTACTTGGAAAAACCTGAGGCAATTTTTAAAAGCTTGGTGGCTTTTAAAAAGTGATTTGTGGTTTGCCAGACTGGGTTCTTTAATTTCAAGTTGAGGACTTTAGATTTTTTCCGCTAAGAATCTGGCACAGCCTTAGAATCTTACACATAAGAGAGGACCACAGACTTAAAACATAGCCTCAGTAATCTCTACTAGTACGCCATTTTCCATATGGTTTTTACGTGGCTTTCTCTAGTCAACAAGAAGATTAGTATCTAAACTAGGAATTGCATTTGTCTGCTAGTAAAAGAGCTCCTAAGGAATAATCACCATCCCATCCTTTCTTCTCAGCCTTCCTTAGGCATGACCTCAGAGTTGCCTCATTGTCACAAAATGGCATCTGAACTCCAGCCATCATTTTCTTGTTCCAAGAAGGAGGAAGGGGGAAAGACAAACAGGTCTGTTGACTGAGTCACTGCACATTTATAAGGAGCTTTCTATAATGCTTCCCCTGACAATTTCTACTGTATACTATTAGCCAGTACTTAGTCACCTGGCCACCAATGGAAACTTGGAAATTAAGGTTCTTTTACCAAGGCAGATTGGGAAAAAAGATACTGATGGGTATCTATAATCAGTAAGCATGGTGCAGCTCTCTCATTGATTTCTTCATTCATTCATATACTCTCTCAAAGGGTAATGATGGAGGGCTTACCAAGTATCAGGCCCCGTGCTACTTGTTAGTTTGAAGTTTTTGTGGTTTCATTGCCTCTCCCAGGAATGATTCATCGTGCAGCAACTTTTATGGAGGTTTTTATCTTACATGTTTTTGTAGCTCTGTGCAGAGTCAGACCACCAGAGTCAGACCACCTAAGAGCCTACTTGTTGTGGACCTGGTAGCAATTACAATCACACTGTGCTAATGGGTCTTTTCAACTCTCCATCTACATATCTTCATTAATATGGCTACAGGAAGGCAGGAGTAGGTATCCAGCCCATTTTTATAGTCAAAGGTGTAAAGGTATGGAGCTGGTGGTTATATGGCTTAACTAGAAGTAAGACATAGGTTAAGGCCAATCCTAGACTTTACTACCTCTCAGTGAAAGGTTCTCAGGAAGGTGAAGGGGAAGGGGAAGGAGTTCAGGCTCCCCAGCTCTGCAACCAGAGGTTGTGTGTGTATATATTTTATTTTAGAGTTGTGGGGTACAAGTAAGGATTTGCTACATAAATAGACTGCATGCCGGTGAAGTTTGGGCTTCTAGCTGGCCCTCTCTCCCCTTGGTAGTGGACCAGGTCCCCATTGTGTTGCCACATGCTTCCCTCTATCCTCCCTCCCAGAATCTTCATAATATTCCATCGTGTATTTGTACCACATTTTTATCCAGTTCACTTTCAATGGGCTGAGAATCTGGCACAGCCTTGATTGTACCATGTTTTTGCTATTGTAGTGCAGCAGTAAACATGCATGTGCAGATATCTTTTTGGTAGAGAAATTTATGTTCCTCTGGGTATATTCCCAAGATGCTGCTCAAAGAAATCAAGGATAATACAAACAAATGGAAAAACATCCCATGCTCATAGATTGGAAGAATCAGTATTGACAAGAAGTCCATCCTACCCAAAGCAATTTACAGATTCAATGCAGTACCTGTCAAATTGCCCAACATCGTTTTTCACAGACCTAGAAAAGGCAATACAGAAATTCACATGGACGCAAAAAAGAGCATGAATAGCCAAAGCAGTCCACAACAAAAGGAACAAAGCTGGAGGTATCACATTTCCAGACTTTATATTACAGGACTACAGTAACCAAGACAGTATGGTATTGGTGCAGGAATAGGCACATAGACCAATGGAACAGGACAGTGATTCCAGAAATAAAAACACAGTCCCTCAACCAACTCATCTTTGACAAAGGAAACCATACTTAACAAATGGTTCTGGGAAAGCTGACTAGCCACATACAGTATAATAAAACTGGACCTCCTACCATATACAAAAATCAACTCAAAATGGATCAAGGGCTTAAATGTAAAACCTTAAACTATAAGAATCTTAGAAGAAAACGTAGGGAACACCCTAGTAGACATTGGAGTAGGCAATGAATTCATGACCAAGTCCTCAAAAATAAGCGCGGTAAAAGCTAAGGCAGACGTGGGACCTTATCAAACAGAAAATCTTTTGCACAGCAAAAGAAGCATCAAGAGGGTAAAGAGACAACCCACAGAATGGAGTAAAAATATCTGCAAGCTATGCATCTGACAAAGGCCTAACATCCAGGATCTACAAGGAACTCAAACTAAAAGGGAGGAAAAAAACATTGAAAAGTGGGCAGAGGTATCTTTTTAACAGGCAGATTTTATATTCATTTCACACCTTTTTTAAAAAGGCTCACTGTTAGAACAAAATCCACACTCCTTCATCTGCCCCACAAGTTCCTAGGCAAAGTAGTCTATGTCACCTCTCTGACTCCCATTTTCTACCATTAATCTCGACAACTCCGTTCCAACTACACTGGCTCCCTATCTGTTCCCTGAATGCCCAGCCTGTTTTGTGCCTCAGGGCCTTTGCACTTGCTGTGCCTGCTGCCTTAAATACTCCCTCCCTATCCAGGACTTCACATGGCCAGCTCCTTGTTGGTCCCTTGGAACTCATTTCAGATGTCACCTCCTCAAAGGCCCTTGATGATGACCCAGTCTAAGAGATTATTGCTCCTGTCCATACCCCTCCATGCCACCCAGTTAAAGCACTAACATAGCTTTCTGCTTAGTTCTTTCATAACACTTGCCATATTCTGAAATGATCTTGTTTGTGTACTTGTTCATTTCCTGTCTCTCTCCTCCAGAATATTAGTTCCTTGAGGACTGAGACCTCGTCTGGCTTGTTCAGCACTTTAACCTCTAGAATTTAGAGCAATGCCTGGCTCATAAATGCTCAGTAAATATCTATATGGCGAATGAAGTTTCTTTACCATATGGAACTTTAGTGTCCTTATCTGTAGAAAGTGACTATAGGGATTAAGTGAAACCATAAGTGTAGCTGCAGTTAGCACAAAATATTTCAAGACATGGTCCACCCCTAGTATCCAGATTTGAGACCACCACAATAGCCTGTAAGTTCTTCAGCTTCCTCATCTATAAAATGGGGATAGTAATACCCAAATCCCTGGGTAGTTGTGAGAAAAATGAAATAATACATGTGCACTGCTTAGCACAGGAGCTCACACATAATAAATGCTCAATAAAGCTCACCAACTATGTGACCTTGGGTAAGTTACAAATCTTGTATAAATTAAAGTTTCCTGGGAATAATTTCCTTCTCCTAGCAATGTAGTAAGGGTTAAACAGGATCACCTATTAAACACAAACATTGCCATGTCAAATAGCAGGTGCAGGAAAAGGAACTAATCTCACAATTGAACTCAGCACTCTCTAATAGACTGTGATGATGGAAATGTTCTGTATCTCCACTGTCTAATGCAGTAGTCACTACATATAGCTACTAGGCACATGAAATATGGCTAGTGTGACCAAGAAACTGAATTTCACATTTTTATCTGATTTTAATTTATTTAAATCCAAATAGCTGCAAGTGACTAGTAGCTAGCATACTGGACAGTGCAGACTAAGTAATTTGAGTCTGCAAACCTCCCTGGCTGCTGCACAATTCAATTTTATGCCCAAGCCAGATCCCAGATGACTTCCTTCAAAGGGTCTGTGCTGTGAATCTGGGAACTCCACAGGTGTTCTATTTTCCCTCCTCTACTTTCCATCTAGTCCCTCAAGAATATCCCCCTGAATTTATCTTCAGTGATACGGAAGTATCTGCATGTACTAGAGATGAGAACAGCATTGAAGTACACAGTTTTATTCTTGAGCTCAATGATTCAAAACCCATTAGAGGCCTACACTGGGACTGGATGTCTGCATCTTCTTCACTGTGTGCCTGGGCTGGCTGCTGTCAGGAATTCAACTCAGCATCTCCTGACAAGAGGCCTGTGGTAGCATCTCCCCAAGCTGAAGTTAGAGAAGGGGTGTCTGGGAGATGAAGTGAGTCCTCTGAGCCTGCCTTAAAGCTAGATCATAACGTTCCATCCCAAGACTGCAAAACCCAGTCATCCATCACATACTATGTCAGTAGTTTTGGGGTGAATGAATGAGCAAATGATAATTACAAAAAAGAAAATCAAATTTTAAATGTTGATTTGTAGCACATCAAAGTGATGAATAACAATCTAGAAATAGTCTGATTAAGATGAGTGTGTGAAAAACAATAATCATGTCCTGATGAGTTCAGAATGTTGTAAACATCTGCTTATGTTTCTGAAGAATGGAACAAGTATTATAATTCCAAGGGAAAAAATGTAAACTTTAGGAGTTTCCCATTTTGATTTATATGAGTACTTTTTGTTTTGTAATTAGAATTTTTGGGTTTGATTTTATTTTAGAAGTTTTAATTTATCTTTAGAAAATGGTGCTATAATTTTACTATATCATGGAGTGGTGCAATGGGTGGAAAACCCCAAGGGCCTTGATATTGGAAGTTTTCTAAGACACTGTAATTAGCTTTTTTAGTCCATAAATATCTCCTCTGGGACTTATTTCCATAGATGTTTAATGTACTTTTTATAAAGCCTATTCAAATGGGTTCATAGAACCACATAAATGTTTTTTTATAAAGTAGCATTCATGCATTGAATTATCGATAAAATTGTTTTTAAATTCTGTTCCCAAACTAAAAGCTGCTAAAACAGAATGGGTCCATCAGTGGTCTCAACTAGGGATGGTGTAGGCCCCAAGGAAATCTGACAATGTCTGGAGACATTTGTGGTTGTCATAACTGGAGGAGTGGGGTATAACTGGCATTTGGTGGGTAGAGGTCAGGGATGCTACCAGACATCATACAATGCACAAGACAGCATCCCATCACAAAGAAGTATCCACCCCAAAATGTCAGCAGTGTCAAAAGTTGAGGAAACCTGATTTAGGTGATGAGAGATACAGAAAATAAGTTTCAGTCTTAGGCTATGAAATGCATTTGGAATTGTTTCCTCTATGGTTTTGCTGTGCCAAACCTGAGACAGAATCGCCCAGAGTTTCCTGAGAATTTGCATGCGTGTAAGCCTTTTGAGCAGTCTTCAGGAAGTGGAGGAAACATGTGCTCAAGGACAACTATATCTCTGGTTAAAAGCAGGTGTTCTTTCCAAATGAACAAAATGTGAGTTTACTTTGTATAGTTCTAACATCTTGTTTTTAAAGAGTGAATGGCATTTTGAGGGATATAATACAAAATAAGAACTTTTCTCCATTTAAAAAAGTTTCTTTAGGCCGGGCTTGGTGGCTCAGCCTGTAATCCCAGCGCTTTGGGAGGCCGAGGTAAGTGGATTGCCTCAGCCTGCCGGTTCGAGACCTGCCCGGGCAACTTGGCGAGACCTCATCTCTACAATAAATCAAAAATTAGCCGGGTGTGGTAGCACGCGCCTGTAGTTCCAGCTACTTGGAAGGCTGAGGCGGAAGGATCGCCGGAGCCCCGCAGGTCGAGGCTGTGGTGGCCAGGAGCGTGCCACTGCACTCCAGTCTGGGTGACAGAGTGAGACTCCAACTCAAAAAAAAAAAAAGTTTCTTTAAAAAGTCATATTTATATCATCTAGATTGTGAAATATTTCATAGGTTTAATACTAAGTGTGCTAGTAGCTATTGAGAATATGCAGATGAATGATTTAATTTTGAGCTGATATTCAGAAGGTTATAGCCAAGTTTGAAATATTGGACAACTTATTAGATGTACCACAAACTAAGTTAATGGTGCCTTTTAAATTTTTTGTTTTGATAGTGTGTAATGTAAATTACACCATCACTCCATTTTATCCTTTCACTTCCATTCAAGGTAGCTATATAACTATGTGTATATATATAGTTATATAGATGTGTATGATTAGGTATTTAAAACATTTGTATATGTATATAGAAGGAGAAATTCTGTAACCAAAAAGTAAAATGATTTCTGGCACTATAACAGTGTTTCATAACCTTTTTTTCATTACCTGCTCCCACATCCAAGGAGATTTTACAAATTTTTTCTTAGTTGTGCCTCCCAGTGAAATTTTAGCGTCACACCATATACTATATACCTGTTCATATATGTATGTATATCCATGCTTTAGACATAAAAAGAATGATTTTTCACTCCCCCGCCCTTAACCAATTTTTTACTTCTTTGGGAATATCACATGCCTTGAGAATGCATGCTCTATTAAGGTAAGACAGTGTGATCACATGGAGTTCTTTGTATTATACTGTACAACTTTACAAAGAGCTAAACCTTTGCTCCCATATGTCCTGTTTTTTGGTAGCCTCTTGAACAGATTTAACTATGCTGTTGCTATTTACCAAAACATCTCAGTTATGAACAGCCTTATTTCTTCACTGGAAAATCCCCAGCTGCAGCTCTATGCAGGCCCATCCTAACCCAAAAGAAATCATAGAAGACAGCCAGCCATATTGTGGAAATTTTAACTTGTATTTCAGCAGGGTCACTGATTTTTTAAATAACATTTTTATTGAGATATAACTGACATACCACAATATTCACCCTTATAAAGTAGTGTACAGTTGAGTGGCTGTTAGTGTATTCCTGGAGTTGTGCAACCATTGCTACCATCTAATTTTAGAACATTTTAATCACCTCAGAAAGACACCTTAGTCAAAATTTGACTTCTGTGCATCAAAGAACTCCTTAAAGAAAAAGAAAAGATAATCCAAGGATGGGAGAAAATATGTTCAAATCATATATTTGGCAATGTACTTGTACCTAAAATATACAAAAATCTCTTACAACTCAATACTAAAAAGGCAATCTGATTAAAAAATTGGCAAAGGATCTGAATAGACATACCCCAAATAGATATATAGATGTCCAGTAAGCACAAGAAAAGATGCTGAACACCATTAGCCATCAGGGAAATGCAAATTAAAACCACAGTGAGATACCACTCACACCTGCTAAGATGGCTATAATAAAAAAGACAGACAATAACAAGTGTTGTCAAGGATGTGAAGAAATTGGAACTCTCGTACATTGCTGGTGGGACTGTAAAGTGGTGCAGCTGCTTTGGAAAACGGTTTGGTGTTTCCTTAAAAATGTACTATATGACCTAGCAGTTCCACTCCTGGGACTATACTCAAGAGAAAGGAAAATATGTTTACCATAATCTTATACATAAGGTTCTTTTTGGGAAAGATGAGAAATATTCTAAAATCAGATTGTGATGATGGTTGCACAACTTTATACTAAAATCATTGCATTGTACACTCTAAGTGGTGGGTTATAGGATATGCGAATTGTATCTCAATAAAGCTATTTTTCTAAAAGGTGAAAACAAAGAACATTCTCCCCATTACCACCAGTGATTAGCAGTCACTTCCGATCCCTCCCCCATTCCCCACAGCCCCTGGTAACCACTAATCTACTTTCTGCCTCTATGGATTGGCCTATTCTTGACATTTCATGTAAATGGAATCATATACTCTGTGGCTACCTGACTTTTTTCACGTAGCATAATATTTTCAAGGTTCACCCATATTAAAGCATGTGTAAGTATTTCATTCTTTTTTATTGCCAAATATCCAGTTGTATAAATATATCACATTTTGTTTGTCTGATCATCAGTTGATGGACGTTGGGGTTGTTTCTACATTTTGCAATTGTGAATTGCCAAATGCTGCTATGAACACTCATGTAAAAGTTTTTGTGTGGACATATATTTTCACTTCTCTTGGGTATATACCTAGGAATGGAATTTCTGGGTCATATAGTAACTCTGTGTTTAACTTTTTGAGGAACTGCCAGAATGCTTTCCAAAGTGACCATACCATTTTACAATCCTACCAGCAATTTTAAAGTGAAAACTGATTATATATACCTTAAAGTGAGTTTCCCAAGTCCTCAGCCAGATTATCCCTTCCCTTTTCCGCACACAAGGCCACATAGTCCCTCAATTAGCAGATTAGAGGTTTAAACTCATAATTGTAGGGCTTTTTCATCCCGCCTCCAAACACACACTCCCCAGTTTCAAGACTTTCATGAGTCATATGAATTCTACCCAGCAGCTCTTCCCAGGAACCTCACTGACAGAGCTCCTTTGAGGACTTTTTCTGTTTAATAATAGATTATGTTCTTCAGGACTCTAACTCCTTTTGAGAAGCTCACCTTAAAAATATACATGGGGCTTTGTTCTTGTTACTAAAACTTTGTTAGACACATACATTTCTATTTTCTATTTCAACTGTATTTTATACACTCCATACCCCCACATCAGTCATGGCACTGTGATGTGCAACTGGGGTATCACTACAGGACTTGTCCAGCCTGTGTCTGTCTCTGACAGTCACACAGTTCAGTGAGTGGAGTCAGGGAATCATCCTTGGTGTAGTCAGCCATTACATGTTCTCAAATCTATTTATATTTTCAGCTTCTACCACATTTTGGGGAGGCAACAAATTCCATACATAAATTATTCTCAGTTCTGATCATTCTCTCTTCTACTTGTTCCAAGACGACCTCTATACATATTTCAGGTTGCTGTTCACCCGTTCTATGACCTTAATAACAGAGCAGGATATTTTCTTCTAACCTATAATCTTTTCTTATTTAAAAAAAAAAGTTCTGATGTTTTTAACCCATTCCCTCATGTGGAATAGGTGTGTAATGTGTTCATAGTCCCCAAGTGCTGAGCTGCTGCTCATCTTTCCAGGGTACAATATACACCTTATACCTCTGGGCCTGGCACAAGGTGGGCACGCATTGCTCAATAAGTGCTACCAAACAGAGGACTATGTTTTGTTTCATAAACTCAATGATTGTTTTGCAACATCACTTACGTGCTACATATACCTGTGTTCTCTTTTGCAGGCTATTGGCTGTACTCTGAGCTGTAGTTGCCAGCGTTTCAAACCTGGGAAAATAAACCACCGTCAGTGTGAGCAGTGCAAACATGGATGGGTGGCCCATGGTAACTTTATTTTTCTCTCTCTCTCTTGGCCTCTAAATAGTGTTCCCTCTAAATAACTTATAGTTATTCAGGAACTGATTTAATAAATAAGAATAATAGCTAACTAGTAAACTAACTAGTTCATATGTTCATATGTTATATGAATCTTAACAACTCTACGTGGTAAGTATCTTATTAACCTCATTCTAAAGGTATAGAAACTGGTGCTTCAGTGCGATCATTCTCCAATGATGGAAATTTTCTGTGTTGTCTAATATAGTAGCCTGTAGCCTAGGGTTGCCAGACAAAATACAAAATGCTCAGTTAAGTTCAAATTTCAGATAAACAATTGATACTTTTTTGCCTAAGTATGTCCCATTGAATATTTTTAGTGTAAGCATATCCCACCCAATTCATCATTTATCTGAAGTTTATATTCAGATTTAACTTAGCTTCCTGTTGTTTTATTTGCCAACTCTGACAACCCTATAATAGCCACTTGTGGCTACTGGGTACCTGAAATGTGATCAGTGTGACCGAAAAATTGAATTCCTAATTGTTTTTATTTTAATTAATTTAAATCTTAATTTACATAGCCATCTGTGACTGATAGCTACTACATTGAACAGCTTGGCCTTAGGGGATTTAATTTGTTGAGCCTTACAACTAGAAGATAGCAGACTAGGGTTCAAACCCAAATCTCTTGGATTCCCTAGCTGGGGTTCTTTACCTCCAAACTCTATGCTTCCTGATTATATACCTGCCACCTTTGCTTTTTTCCCCTTTTCCTTGTTTCTTCTCTGTTTGTGACTATTTCACTTCTTAGGGAGACCACAAGAAAGAGAGAAAAGTCTCAGGCCAGGCAATTTTATTTTAGAAGTTCCTGTGAACAACTTGAAGCCTGAAAGCTATTAAGGTTGTTAATCATTTGTATATTCATGTTTTTTCTTTTGGAACAGATAACTGAGAATTAGCCCTCTCCTACTTTCTGTACAGTGTTTCTTAAGATGGAACTTTTCAAAATGGCATTTCTTCCATTTGATTTTTCAGCTCTAAGCAAGCTGAGGCTCCCTGCTGTGTATCCAACCAGCCAGGTAGAGATTGTGCAGTCCAATGTGGTGTTTGATATTAGCAGTCTCATGCTCTATGGGACCCAGGCCATCCCTGTTCGCCTGAAAATTCTGCTGGACCGACTCTTCAGTGTGTTGAAGCAAGATGAGGTTCTCCAGATCCTCCATGCCTTGGACTGGACCCTTCAGGATTACATTCGTGGATATGTGTTGCAGGTATAGTGGCCATGGCCACAGCTCTCCTTGAGTGTTTTCTAAGATTTGTACCATGTAAATGATGTAACCCAGTTGCCTACCAATGCTTTTTTCTGATGGCTTAAGCCTCTACCTCATGTTCTAGGGGGAGTCCAGTGCTTTCCCCAAGATATCTGTGAAACTTTAAGACATATAGGCATTGCATATTAGCTGATTTGACTTTTACTAAGTCACCTCTTCCACAAAAACCATTTGCCCAATTTGGGTGCTGCCTTCATTTCTTTCATTAGCCCCAAGCTACCTACTGACACAGTTTGGAGGTGAGAAAGTGACTTAAATGACAGAACCACCCAGCAAACAGCTGACAATTTCATGTCACGCCTTCCTGTTCTTTAAAACCTTCTGCCATCCCACTACCGACTTTCCTCCCTAGGCTCCATTTCTTGTGATATTTCTATGTTAATGCACTTGCTCATTCTATTCTCTCCTCAATTCTTTTCTGGCCTCCTCATATTTTCTTTTCTCCAATGTTCCACGCTCTTTATCCCTTCTGTCTTTATTTTGCAGAGTAGTTTACTTCTCTTCTGAGGCTATGCTATGGGTGTAGGCCTCATGTTTCATGTGAAGAGGTCTTCAAGATGTTTTTATAAGCATAGAACACATTTCCTGAGATAAATGAAGTGTCGTTTCTTTGAGATATGAAATAGCTACAGCATTTTTTCTCACCACTACACTAGAAAATGTCAGCTAACCTTGATAAAAATTTCAGTGAAATGGGGGATTAATGTATTTCCAAGACCATCACAGATGTCAGTCTTACTCATGTAGGTCATATCATTAAAGTGAACACTAATAACAACATTTTATTGATCTAGTAACTTATGAGGTACATATATTATCCCCATTTTCTAGTCAAAAAACCAGAGGCTCAGAGTGCTTCAAATCTTGCTGAAAGTCATTCCACTAATATGTGGCAGATCCAGAATTTTAACCCAATTCTTTTTAACTCAAAAGCCCATAATCTTTCCCTGGAAAAACATTTGCTCACCTCTAGTTCAGGACCCCCAGCAGGCTAGAAACAACCGTTTATGTAGAATAGCATTATGATCTTACATTATGACATAGATCAATATTTAATGATCTTAATAATCTTGCTTTCTAGTGTTAGGATTAAAAATATGGAATCAATTACCTTGAACCTCCAGTGCATGAAAAATTTATGATGTTACATTCCTCATCATCTTCAAAACTATCACATGCACTGTGAAAAATCTCAGTAGGCCATCAAATACATGTTCTGTGATAAAATATTTATTGTAGTTTTGGGAAAAGTTAGGCCTTGCTAGAGTTTGAAAGATCTCCAACACTCCAGTGTAATTACAGCTCTGCTTTGTGAACATGAGCAATAGATCAATATAGGTTCATTTGGTTTCTGATGTTAGTTGCTTAGGAAGATTATTAAACTTACAGCAAATGAATACTTGAGCTATACTAGGCCCGATTGCTCTGTCTAAGTTACTATTGTTCAAATGAAACCTGTTTTAATTTTAGTAGAGAAAATTATGCCTAATGCAAGACAACCATTTGGTTTGAAATAAGGTAAAAAAAAATAATCACCAAATTTCCTTGACTTTGGCTTGAGTGATTTTTTTTTAAGAGACAAGGTCTCCCTCTATTGCCCAGGCTGGAATACAGTGGCACCATCATAGTTTACTGCAACTTCAAACTCCTGGATTCAAGTGATGCCTCAGCCTCCTGAATAGATGGGGCTACAAGGGTGCACCATCATGCCCAGCTAATTCTTTTTTATTTTTTGTAGAGACAAGGTCTCACTATGTTGCCCAGCTGGTCTTGATCTCCTGGCCTTAAGAAATCCTCCTGCCTTGGCCTCCCAAAGCACTGGGATTATAGGTGTTCGCCACCACGTCTGGCCATAGTATGATTTTATCTCCCTCTTTTGGACCAGTTGTAGGACCACTGCTTACATTTGAGCAGTTTATGTGTCACACAAAGCTTCTGGCTTGGGAGTGTAGGTGACCAGGGGCTGAACTCCCCAAGCCCTGTGCTCATCCAGATAAGGTGCCTTTTTCTAACATGCTCTAAGGTATATCCCATAGTCTCATGGAGGCCCGGACCAAATGGCTGCTTAGAGGAGTTGTAAATTGATCACACTTCTAAATTCTGGTTTGGGTTTAGGATGCATCTGGAAAGGTGTTGGATCACTGGAGCATCATGACCAGTGAGGAAGAAGTGGCTACCTTGCAGCAGTTCCTTCGTTTTGGAGAGACCAAGTCCATAGTTGAACTCATGGCAATTCAAGAGAAAGAAGAGCAACCCATCATCATACCACCTTCTGCAGCAAATGTAGATATCAGGGCTTTCATCGAGAGCTGCAGCCACAGGAGTTCTGGCCTCCCCACTCCTGTGGACAAAGGAAGTCCCAACAGTATACACCCTTTTGAGAACCTCATAAGCAACATGACTTTCATGCTGCCTTTCCAGTTCTTCAACCCTCTGCCTCCTGCACTGATAGGGTCACTTCCTGAACAATATATACTGGATCAGGGTCAGGACCAAAGTCAGGACCCCAAACAGGAAATCCATGGGCCTTTCCCCGACAGCAGTTTCTTAACTTCCAGTTCCACACTATTACAGGTTGAAAAAGATCAGTGTTTAAACTGTCCAGATGCTGTTACTAGAAAAGAAGACAATACCCATTTAAGTGACTCCAGCTCTTATAACATTGTCACTAAGCTTGAAAGGACACAGTTATCCCCTGAGGCCAAAGTGAAGCCTGAGAGGAACAGTCTTGGCACAAAGAAGGGCCGGGTGTTCTGCACTGCGTGCGAGAAGACCTTTTATGACAAAGGCACCCTCAAGATCCACTACAATGCCGTCCACCTTAAGATCAAGCATAAGTGCACCATCGAAGGGTGTAACATGGTGTTCAGCTCCCTGAGGAGCCGGAACCGCCACAGCGCCAACCCCAACCCTCGATTGCACATGCCAATGAACAGAAATAACCGGGACAAAGATCTCAGGAACAGCCTGAACCTGGCCAGCTCTGAGAACTACAAGTGCCCAGGTTTCATGGTGACATCCCCAGACTGTAGGCCTCTCCCAAGCTACCCTAGTTCAGGGGATGATTCCAAAGGCCAACCAGCCTTCCCGAACATTGGGCAAAATGGTGTGCTTTATCCCAACCTAAAGACAGTCCAGCCAGTCCTTCCTTTCTATCACAGTCCAGCCACACCCGCTGAGCTGGCAAACACGCCTGGGATGCTGCCTTCCCTCCCTCTGTTGTCTTCTTCAATCCCAGAACAGCTGGTTTCAAATGAAATGCCATTCGATGCCCTTCCCAAGAAGAAATCCCGCAAGTCCAGTATGCCTATTAAAATAGAGAAGGAAGCTGTGGAAATAGCTAATAAGAAGAGGCATAGCCTCAGCTCAGATGAAGACATGCCTCTGCAGGTGGTCAGTGAAGATGAACCGGAAGCCTGCAGTCCTCGGTCAGACAGAGCATCTGAGGAGCAGCACATGCGGTCAGGAAGCTTAGGTAAGCCTCTCCCTGAAGGAGAGAGGCCCTGCCATCTTGATTCAGTGGTTGAGTCCCGTGGAGCCATCAGCCAAACCCCTGAGCCGACCTCACACAACTCAGAGAGGGAGGCTGAGCAGATGCCAACATTGATCATGGTGCCACGGGAAGTTGAGGATGGTGGCCATGAACACCTCTTCACACCTGGGATGGAGCCCCGACTTCCTTTTTCTGACTACATGGAGCTACAGCAACGCCTGCTTGCTGGGGGACTCTTCAGTGCTTTGTCCAACAGGGGAATGGCTTTTCCTTGTCTCGAAGACTCTAAAGAACTGGAGCACATGGGTCAGTATGCATTAGCAAGGCAGACGGAAGAAAATCGCTTCCAGTGTGACATCTGCAAGAAGACCTTTAAAAATGCTTGCAGTGTGAAAATGCACCACAAGAATATGCATGCCAAAGAAACACATCAATGCACAGTGGAGGGCTGTAATGCTACCTTCCCTTCCCGCAGGAGCAGAGACAGGTAAGACATCTGTTGGCAATCATTTCTTCTAAGGCATTGGTTCTTAAACTTCAACATGCATCAGGATCACCTGGAGGGTTGTTAAAACACAGACTTCTGGGCACCACCCCTAGAATTTCTGCTTCACTGGGTCTGGTATAAGACCTGAGCATCAGCATTTCTAACGCGTTCCCAGATGATGCTGACATTACTGTTCCAAGGACCACAGTTTGAGAAACACTGTCCTATGACTTTTCATGTTTCTCTATTTATAAATTTTCACTTTCAAAAATCTAAACTAATTTGGCTGCAAAACCTGACCCGAAATGATGTGAGGTTATTTGTAATCTTTTTTGAAATCTCCCTTTGTGTAGATTTTTAATATATATTCATTACAGAGATATTAGTGGATTATTTAGACCATTAATATAATATTTCATTATATGTATCATTTTGCCTTTCTGAAATCTGAGAAATTCTGAATTCAGAAACACATCTGACCCCAAGGGTATGGGATAAGGAATCATGAACTAGTTGTCACATTAGCAACTTGGCTAAAAGATAATAACTATTTGAAGAAGAGTGTGGAGGGAACTTTTAAAATTACCACTGTAGCTTCCCCAAACCTCCCATCAGTGAAACTATGATTTTCATTTTATAATATGAAGTCCATCAAATGAAACATTTCCTTGATTTCTAGTTAGCCAGTTACATTTAAAAGGAAGAATAACTGCTTGATTGAAGATTTTTTTTAAAAATATTAAAATATCAAAGAATAAAGGTGATTAGTAGGTTGTTTCAGGGGCACATGTGGTTGAAAGATCCTGACTTTTCATGACACACACAGAATCAAAACTGTTTACAGTGTTGAGTGTATCTCATCACTTTGGGACCACAGCACTGGTGTTACCATATCACTTGTGTGTTTCTTCATGAAACCCTTTTTCCCATCCTATAAATGAAATAGCAAGCATATGAAAAGACCCAGGGAGGCTTAAGGAAATGATCAGCTGTCTGATGAAATGCAATACGATAAATGCTAAATGGTTCACAGAATATTAAAATGCTACATTTGCTGAAACAAGCTTGACTTGAAGCAGTTCAACACTACCACTTAGTCCAAATTGTAATGCCGAATTTGCTAAGAGGATGAAAATGTACAGACTCCCACATACATTCCTGGACAGGGCTCATAAGAACATATTCATTGTCTTTAGCAAAGAAGATAGAGTACATAAGATATTAGTTAAAATTCCTGCTCCTGTTGCTGGGATGTTGAACCAAACCACCAGTGTACCCTAATTAGTGAACCAGTCCTTCTCCTTCACCCTCCAAGAGGAGGAGTGTTTGCTCATGAATAAGCTGTTGTTATGAAAAAGAGATAGTCATATTGGTCAGATTATGCTTGACATTTGTGATATTGTTCTAGCCTACAATATCTAATAAATCAGAAGGCATATTTTCATCTATTTTTACTTTTCATTTTCTTATGTTCTGACCTATTTGTAGATCTGAGCCCTCCCGCACCACCACAACAGGAAAGTATCTTGCATTCAAAGTAAAAATTACTGATTCCAGCAGTCTAGAACTATAATCTATTATTAAAATGATACCATTTTCAATAGGACTTTGTGGGCAGGCCCAGACCCACCACCATTTTTCTGAGTCAGAGTTTGAGGACCACATTGCTGTGGGGACAGCTAACTTACCCTCTTTTTGAGCCACTGCTACTGCCAGCAGCAGTTACTGAGTCCCATCAGGAAGGGACTGGGACAATACCCTGGATGCTTATTTAGCCAACAGATATCTAAGAACCTTCTGTGTTAGGTGCTGGGGACACTGTCCCTGCCCACAAAGACCTTCAGTATAGTGGAGAAGACAGACCAGTAAACAGGCAATTACACTAAATGTGATGACTTCTACAGTGGGGAAATGTAGTTTGCTATGGGCACACGAGAGGGCAACTAACAAGAATCCTTGAGAAGTTAAGGAAGACCAAGACGGGAGGATTACTTGAGACCAGGAATTCGAGACCAGCCTAGGCTACATAGCAAGACCCCCATCTCTACCACACACAAGAAATAATTTTTTAAAAAGGAACGCTTCCTGGAAGAAGGAGTATGTCTAAACCAGTAGCTGTGAAACATTTTTATCTCATAACCTCCTTTACAAACACTTAAGGACCCTCAAGAGCCTTTCATTATTTAGGTTGTATCTGTCAATATTTATTGTATTAGAAATTTAAAATGAAAAAAAAATTACATTATGTCACTTTAAAAAATAAACATGTTGACATTTAAAAAAACAAAAATGATGGGATAGTGGCTTTGTTTTACATTTTTAAAAAATCTCTTTAATGTCTGGCTTAGTAGAAGACAGCTAGAGTCTCATATCTGCTTCTGCATTCATTCTGTTGCAAAATCATATCATGTAGCCTCTGGAAGACCCTACACTCACCAGGAAATCAAAATGAAAAAGGAAAATAATGTCTGAGGGGTGAGAGGATCCCACAAGTTAGCTCTTGGTATTCATGGGATACTCAGTAGTTGGGCATGATGCCCAGAGATTTGCTTTGTTGCAGTAGGAATCTTTCTGTACAAGATTCCTGTAAATGTGTTTGTCTTGACTTTTTTTTTTAACCACTTGTATATATTGGAACCTATATGTCGATCTGTCTAGTTTTCTGTCAGCATATACCAGCCCCTTCAACCCAGAATGCTGACATAATCACAGGGCAGAGTTGCAGTTAAAAAGAGCTACTTGCAAAGTGGGTGATCTGGGAGTATAATTCTGATCATGTCTGGGAAAAAAAAGTGTAAGAGGATAGAAGACAGACGTTAAATAGTAAATTGTATACATTTTATAAAATATGATTAAGCCTCCCCCACAAATATGTCTTTGGGTATGTGGAAGATAAAATTCTTAGTTATTTTGGTGAGGATGTTTTTCCCAACTTGATCCTGGCATATTCTGATCTATATTGGGGAAGGTATTTTCTCTATTTGGAATCATTCTCCTATTACCTTTAATATTGTACACCTAAACAAGGGCTGTTTTGCTTGTCAGAAGTTAGCAGGGGATCTCTGAGAAAGAACAACATTGATTTACAAGTTACATCCAAATGATAACATAGTAAAGGGCATGTATCATAATGGATACTCATTATCTGCCCTTCAGGAGTAATCATTGGGTAGAAGATTGGTGGTATGCTTATACTGCTGTATTTGCAAAACTTCTGTCTGGTATAGGATAGTCAAACGCTGCAAATATGAACTAAACTACACACACATGCACACAGTTCTAGCCAATCAGATTTTCACCCACACATGTAGGACTTCTGAAATGAAGTGTGTTCAGATGCTTTAGACCAACGCTATCCAATAGAAATATGATGTGAGCCACATAGGAAACTTTAAATATTCTAGTAGCCACTTTAAAAAAGAAAAAAGAAACAGGTGCAGTAAGTTTTAATAACATTTAATTCAGCATATCTGAAATATTATCATTTTAATATATGACACCAGCCACATTTCAGATAGATGCTCAGTATCCATGTATGACTAGTGGCTATCATGTTGCACAATGTAGCTCTAGAGAGTAATATTTCCTGATTTCATTTTTCATTGAAATAAAGTCATCTGCTTAGTTCCCTATAGTTTATGACCAGTTTTCTCCTGGGATCTTCTGGTTCCAGTGTCCCAGTTAAACTGGCCTAATTGAAGTAGTTGAGCCATTCTTTATAGATGAGTTACAGGAAGTTAAATGTCAATCAGATGGAAGAAATCACAGAGAAAATACACAGCCTCAGTGTCCAGACTCTTGACTTTACTGGCAAATGCTAACTTCTGACAGGCAGTGAGCAACAGTGGGCAATTGTCCACTAAACAGACATTACATCCCATGGGGGTCTAACCACTTACCATCGCTTCTCCCATGCCACAAGATTTTCCTGGTTATCTATCAAGTCTCTTCACTCAGAGTGATGAATCTTCCTAAAACAATAGCCCAACCTATTGCTAACCATCTTTTCACTGTTGTAGACACAGTTCAAACCTAAACCTCCACCAAAAAACATTGAACCAAGAAGCATTGGAGAGCAGTGAAGACCATTTCCGTGCAGCTTACGTTCTGAAAGATGTGGCTAAGGAGGCCTATCAGGATGTGGCTTTCACACAGCAAGCCTCCCAGACATCTGTCATCTTCAAGGGGACAAGTCGAATGGGCAGTCTGGTCTACCCAATAACCCAAGTCCACAGTGCTAGCCTGGAAAGCTACAACTCTCATCCCCTGAGCGAGGGCACCATCCTGGATTTGAGCACTACCTCAAGCATGAAGTCAGAGAGCAGCAGCCATTCCTCTTGGGACTCTGACGGGGCAAGCGAGGAAGGCACTGTGCTTATGGAGGACAGTGATGGGAACTGTGAAGGGCCAAGCCTTGTCCCCGGGGAAGATGAGTACCCCATCTGTGTCCTGATGGAGAAGGCTGACCAGAGCCTTGCCAACCTGCCTTCTGGGTTGCCCATAACCTGTCATCTCTGCCAAAAAACATACAGTAACAAAGGGACCTTTAGAGCCCACTACAAGACTGTGCACCTCCGCCAGCTCCATAAATGCAAAGTACCAGGCTGCAATACCATGTTTTCATCTGTCCGCAGTCGAAACAGACACAGCCAGAATCCCAACCTGCACAAAAGCCTGGCCTCATCTCCAGGTCACCTTCAGTAACAAGATGGCATACCAAGTATGCTTGGATAAGATTTCATCATAATTCAGGAATAAGGTAGTCCAAAGAAATGTTTCTGACTGTTTAATACCATTTGGGACAAGCCAGGCAAATAGTATTTGATTTGACTCTATAGTTCTCTACAGCAGGATGAGCAAAAGATAGGCCTTGTGGGAAGATGATGTTGGGGTAACTCTTCCTATTATTATTTTTCTTAACCCAAGAGGTTTTTCACTAATATAAGAAAAACTCGCAGAAAGGCAATTTTTCCCAGATTTGTTTATCTGTTCCCTGAGAAAGCTCCAGGTCTGAAGCTCAGGGGACCCAGGACCTGGAGCTTCTAGTGTGACTTGCAGTATCAAGGTCCTGGGGAAGAAGTGTCCTGGGGAAGAAGAGTGTCACCATAGGCAAGACACCAGCCCCAAAGATCGCATTTTCAATTCTTTCTTTAATGAGTCTAAAATCCAGACCAGAGTTTGGGAAAATGAGTTTTTGAGACCATCTCTCCATTTAGAGCAGATAATTTCCCCCTACCCCTGCCAAAGGTCTCATATGTTACTCCAGGAAGTTCTCAGAGGAAGTGGATTCACCTCTAATATGTTCCTTGTTAATTCTTGATCTGTGACATGTGTGACAGAAGCTAGAGGAAAAATATCTCATGCACTTAAAAATAGTGGTCTTCAATTTAATTTAAAATGATTTTGATAATATTTAATTTGTGCTTATATTATGTATTTGGTGCAAGTGCAGACTTGTCACAGTGTCACCTCTGGATCTCTACTCAGAAACCGAACAAGTGATAACATAAACATCAAAACCACTATGCATTTTCATTTGGTGAACTTCAAAGTCTGTTCATTTTGATCCCCTGTAGAATGAATGCAAGCATGATTCTGGCAGGACCGTTTGTATATATTCTGCCAAATGTTTAGAGAATGTGGTTCTGATCGTTGTGGATTTTCAGCATCACTGGATCCCTCAGACTTCATCCTTTTATAAATGTGTAATATAAAGATGAACTTTCAAATTTACTTAGTAGGGAGAAAAGTAGGACATTATTGCCATACAGTATGTCTTAATATTTAACTTATTCTGAAATATATTCCACTCCATTATACATGTTTGCTGTTGTAGAGAGAGAGCTTAATCAGCCCTGTGGAATGAGACTATCTCCTGAAATTGGGCATTTACAGTATTCTGAAAGCCTCCATAGGTAAAAAGAAATTGATTTTGTATTCAGGATTCAAGTTAACTGTCTTTTAAACTCATGGTCGATTTAAGTAATAAAAAGCATCCTTAAAGAAAATTGAGGGTTATAAGAGATATTCTTCTTCTGTTCTAAAGGTGAGAAAAGCCAACTACTTGTGACTGTTCCATCTTTTTTTTTTAATAAATGTGACAACTTAAAACTTGTCCCTGTTTGAAGCGAGATATATTGTTTAAATGTTTTGCTACCCAGCTGTTTAATATTCCAGTTTCCCCAAAGTGGAAAAAAATTGTATGCAAATGTTTTCTATGATTTAATAAAAATATATGGCACACTTTTTGTTTAAAAAGGCAAATGCTTGTAAAAAATGGTTTTGTCATATGAACTGCCTTTTGTACAAGAGCCATATGCTCACGTACACACACACAGACATACTATGAATTTGATACCTGAAACCTGAGGGAGGAGTCTGGTGGATAGGAAATATTGTCAGTAACTACTGCCACATCAAGACAGGAATTACAGACATTAATAAGTTTAAAAAGAAACTAAGTGATTACTTCATTGGGTGGAGGAGCTGGGTGCTGATCCTTTATCAGGGTAAATACAAAATAAAGTGACTTTTTAAAAATAGTATGCTATCAACGATAAGGCTTACAGCCAGTGCTCAAAATAGAATGCAGTAAAAGATTTAAGCCTCTTCTTTAAAATGCAGTTTTTAAGATTTTTTTAATATAAAATGTTCATAAGTGATCTTTTAATTTCTTCACTTTTTTTCTGCCTTTCCAATATATAGATAAGAGTATGATCCTATTTATCCATCCAGTCCCTCTCTTGGTTGATACCCTTGCTTCATATTTATCTGGGAGAAAAGTCATCAGAGGGAAACTTACTCATCCACCAGCATCTGTACTGTTCCCTCCCCACTCTACACCATATCTCTTTTCTGGATGTTGATAGTAGCCTCCTAACTGATCTGTTTCCGTTCTTTCATCCTACAATGGCCACATGGTCCTTCTAAGACGTAAGTCAGATTATGGAATGCACCCACTCAAAACCCTCCAATGACTCCACTTGTCAGCATAAAATCCAAAGAAGGTCCCAAAGCCTGCAAAGCCCCACCCCTGCTACCCTTCCATCCTCTTTTCCCACCAGTCTTATTACATCTTTTGTCAGCTTTCTCTTTCTTTCCCCACAGTAGCTCTTCCAAGATCCCACCCCATCAACTCTCTGAAAAATACTGTGAAGCTACTCTTTCCAAGAACTGGCTCACTTCCTACTCTCAGATAATTGGGTAGGAACCCCCGTGAGTTTTTCCCCATTGTTTGCCACCCCGCTATCAGTTTGTTTATAATCACACTCATCCTTGTGTTGTCACATCTGCCTGGACTTCCTGAGAATCCACCTTGTATGTGGTGAGAAGTCACAGCTGCAAACCTCTACGAGAAAGGAACCAGGGTTCCACTGCCACCCATTTTGCTGTCAGACTCATCACAGCCCCCCTGGGCTCAATACCCATCATTGAGTATCTGAATTCCCTGGCTCAACTATCTGGTTTTATGCACTTGTTCCTATGGGTGGCTATGTTAGTCTGCGTTGTCCATGGCACAGATGCCCACAGAACTAAATGTGTAAGGATTTTATTGAGAGAAATTCCTCTGAGATAAAATAGAAAGGGATTCAGGAAATGCTGAGAGAACCAACAGATGCAATGTGGTTCTGACCTCCTGTGAAGGAGAGAGAGAAATGAGGGAAGGTTGAGTGAAAGTATCCAAGACTGCTGTGCATTCTAAGGAAGTTCAGCAAGACCATGGATGAGTCCTTGAGCCAGGATCAACCATCAGAGCAGTCCCGCATCTCCAGGGAATGGGTTCCCTGGGAATTATATCCCTGTCGAGCTCATTGGCTTTGAACAACCTGTGGGAAGGGTGTCTCAGTGCAAATGTAGCAATGGATTTCAGAGCGCAATAGCTGGAGCCCTTGGCCAAATCTCTCCTTTCTAAAGCCCCTGTGTCCTGTTCAAGGTGGGTTCTATACAAACTGTACTTTTCTCTGGACTCAAAAGAAGTTTCCTTTTCTTTCTAAAGGTTAATGCCCTCACCTCACTGCCCTAACCACTCTATTCCTTTCCTTCCCTCTCATTCATTATCAGACTCATCCTTTTCCCCTAATTCTATCTCTCTAGCTGTAACATTCGCAAATCTCTCTCATCTTAATGGCTAATAGAAATTTTAAAAACCTTCTGGATCTCTGATCCCTTCTAGTTATGATATTCTCTCCTCCTCTTTCTGCAGCTAATGTTCTTAGAAGAGTAGCTTTTGTCTCTCTCCTAATCACTGCACTCTTGTTTCTTGCCTTACCCTAATTAGGGCCCCATTCTCATTAAGGATCCCAGTGACTTCCTGATGGCCATACCCAAAGGACATCTTTGGTCCCATTATTGACCTTTTTCTCTCTCATGTTCTCTCCTAGGTTGTCTCATCCATTCTCATAACAAACTACTGTCTGTAGGCTGGTGCCTTCTAAATCTATACCTCCAACAGGATCCCTCTGGAGCTTCCCTCCTGCCTAGCAAGTGCCTATTGGATATCACAGAATAATCTATAGTATCTCCAGCTCAACTTATCCTAAACTCAATTTGTCATTTTACCACCAATCAACCATTTTTCTCATCCTGTTTCCTCGGATTAAGGGAGCGCTGTTATCACCCACCCAGCCAACCCAAACTAAAAACCCTGGCGCAATACCAGGTGTAGTTCAGAGCAGGCTCTTCATGTCCAGCTGCCTGAGGTCAAACCTTGGCTACTTTACATACTAACTAGATGACCTTGGCCAAGGCACAGCTTCTCGGCACCTCAGTTTTCTCATCCGTATAATGGGGATAAAAAGTCTCTATGATGAGGCTCAAATGACACAGTGCCTGTGAAGCACTTAGCACAGTGCCTGGAACATAAGCATTCAACAAATGTTAGCTAATCAGCATCATCGTGATCATCATCTATCCTTGACTTTTTGTTTTAAATCTCATTCCCAATGGCCAGCAATCAGTGACTAAATCCCAACAAATCTACCTATCAAAAACACTCTCAACTCTTTCCCTTTTTTCATGCCCATAATCAATGTTAGTTCAACAAAACCATCTCCTTTCTCTTCCTTCTCTAAAACTATTTCAACACTTACTCTACTTTCATTTAGTCTCAAATTCATCCTTCAGATAGTTGCCCAAGTGGGTTCTACAGTAACACAGAACTGACTGTGTCTCCCCCTCCTCCAGTTGCTTCTCACTGCGATCAGGGTGGAATCCCAACAAGGCCAGCAGGCCTATCCTTCATAACCACTCACAGCCTCAGCCAGGCTGACCCCAGCAGTTGCCCCACAATCCCAGGACTGGTCAACCCTCTATGACCCTGTACATGTTGCTTTCTTTCCAGGAATTACCTTCTCAGTCTCTGACCCCACTAACCCTTGGTCTTCCCTTGAGACTCAGCTCAGGTATCATTACTTCCAGGAAGCCTCTGACTCCCACTCTTTTCCCACAGTGCTGAGTAAACCCATTCTCTGCCTCCATAGTACTGTGTTGTCAAAATTGCTTACAGACTTGGCTTGCTCCACCTCCACCACCTCATTCGGCAGGCCTGCTATCAGCATTTATCCCTCACCAACGGGCTTTACCTATGGTCTCTGGGTGTCAATCACAGAGATGTACTGAGAACCCACCCGCTACTATGTGCACTACTGAATACACAGTGGTAAATATAATAGGCATGGTTCCTGCCCTTGTGGAATTTAGAGTTCAGCAAGGGAGGCAGATGCTAAACAAACAAAATTTTAAAAGTATACAAGCTGAATTTCCAGAAGAGAGATTTTCAACTTCTCTTGATAGCATCCCTCTCTGCTAGGTCCGTTTGGAAATAACTGAGAGCATAGGGTCATGACCTCTTCCTGACCTTTCCTTCTCAAGGTTGGGTGCTCTAGGTTTCCCTTCCCAGGTGTTTGGCTACATAAATGTTACTTGTTAATTCACTGCATGTCCCTCAGCCTGTGGGGTCATCCTTCTGTTTATTTTCATATTAAATAACCTGAGTCTCCACCCCACACTTTTAAGAAAAATGGTCTCAGCAATCTCAGTCTCTTAACATAAGAAAAGCACAAATCTCCCAGATTCTAGGGCCAGACTTTCCAATCAATAGAATTTCAACTGACAGGTGGAAACTAGCCTCTTTGCCCTTGATCATAGGAATCTGATTATATCTACAATTTCAGTCAAGCTCTGAAAAACCATTTACTTCTTACCCTACCAAGGACCCAAGACTCTGAGGGCACAGATACAGCGTGCTATTTTAGGGTGTCTTTTTCCTGAATAAGTGTCTCTTAAAGTCCACCTCTATGAGGAAAGTATAGGCCACTGATTCTTTTTTCTTTGTCTTTGTAATAAAATTTGCATAACATAAAATTTACTATTTTAACCATTTTAAAGTGTATAACTCAGTGGCAACTAGTACATCCACAATTGTTGTACAACTATCACCTCTATCTAGTTCAAAAAAATTTTTCATTACCCCAAAATAAAACCATGTACCTATTAAACAGCCCCCCCCCCCACAGCCCCTTCAAAAATCCCTACCAGCCACTAATCTACTTTCTGCCTCTATGGATTTGCTCATTTTTGTTATTTCCTATAATTGTAATTGTACAATATGTGGCCTTTTGCATCTGACTTCTTTCACTTAGCATAATGTTTTCAAGGTATTATCCATGTTGTAACATATGTCATTCCTTCTTAATTCTAAATAATATTCTATTGTGTGGATATGACACATCCTTTTTAATGTGTTTATCCATTCATCAGCCAATGGACACCGGGTTGTTTCCACTTTTTGGCTATTATGAATAGTGCTGCTATGAACATCCATATACAAGTTTTTGTGCAGACATATGTTTTCAATTCACTTGGGTATGTACCTAGGAGTGGAATTGCTGGGTCATATGGTAACTATATATTTGACTTTTTGAGAAACTGCCAGACTGTTTTCTAAGGTCACCGATTCTCAAACATAGCTGCACATTGGAATCACCTGGACAACTTTTTTAAAGTGCTGTTTCCCAAGTCCCACCCTCATAGGTTCTTCTGATATCATTAGTCTACTCTGTGACCTGGTGGGGGAGGGGTTCAAAAGTCTCCAGATAATTCTCCCCAGACTGGATAGAGAACTTCTGGTGTAGACAAAGAGGACTCAGAGGTGACATCATTTAATCAATAATTCCTGAATCTTCCCTCTGAAGTCAGTGTTTTTAAATCTGCTTTATCATGAGAATTTTCTGTGGCACTTATCAGAGATACATATTCCCAGGGCTTCCTCTGGAGATTTCCTACTTAGAGGTCTTAGGAGGAGTCTGAGAATCTGAAGTTTCATCACATACTTCAGGTGTATTTTATGATTGGCAAATTTGGAAGCAGTATCTTAGGTCCTCAGTTTGACCCTGACTGGTATCATCAGCATTGCCTGGAGCTTGTAAACAATGCGAACATCAGTCTGCATTTTAACAATTCTGCAGTGGCATTAAGCACTTAGAAGCACAGTGTTAGACTACCAGTCTCAAACAGTGTTATATCCCTAGACAAGCAGTTCTCATACTTGAGCATTCATTAGGTCATCTGAAAGTTTTATTAAAACACAGGTTGCTCCCAGAGCTTCTGATTTAGTAGGTCTCAGGTAGGGCCCAGTAATTTACATTTGTAGTAAGTCCCCAATTATAATACATCCCCAGGTGATGCTGATGAGCTAAGTCTGGGGACTACCCTTTGAGAATTGCTAGTCCCTAGTCTCGACCACAGTTTCTCAAACTCGGCACAATAGACATTTTGGATCAGATCATTCTTTCTTGTGGGGGACTGTCCTCTGCTTTGTAGAATGTTCAGCTGCTTCTTTGGCCTCTATCCACTAAATGCCTTAGCACCTTCAAAATCGTGACAACCAAAAATGCCTCCACACATTGTCAAATATCCCCTGCTGGGAGGGTAAGAAAATAGCCTGCAATTGAGAATCACTGGTCTAAACCATTCCTTAAAGGGAAGGGTCCTAAAATTATGAACTTCATAGCAACTTGGACGGACTTAGAGGCTATAATATTGAGTGAGCTATCACAGAAACAAAGAACTGAGTATCACATGTTCTCACTCATAAGCGGACCTTGAACCATTATTGTAATACTGTAAGAAAAGGATTACCAGCCGGGCTTGGTGGCTCAGCCTGTAATCCCGCGCCCATGGGAGGCTAAGGTGAGTGGATTGCCTGAGCCCGCGGGTTCGAGACCCGCCTGGGCAAGCGAGACCTCATCTCTACAGTAAATCAAAAAAAAAAAATTAGCCGGGCGTGGTAGCGCATGCCTGTAGTTCCAGCTACTTGGAAGGCTGAGGCAGAAGGATCGCCGGAGCCCGGCAGGTCGAGGCTGCGGTGGCCGGCAGCGGCCACTGCACTCCAGTCTGGGCGACAGAGTGAGACTCCAACTCAAAAAAAAAAAAGAAAAGGATTACCAGTAGTGGGAATCTGCCAGTGGAGGATGGGGGCACACCTCATCAACAAGGGTACCTGCGTAATGAACATTTGCATACCTCACATCTTTAAAATAAAAAAATGTTTTAAAAAAGCAAAACCAACAATAACCAAACAGAGACTCATGATAAAGCCCACATCCTCAGACCCGGGTGAAGGTGACAATCATAATAAACTGCCTTTATGAGATATAGGGTCAAAAATTAAAGTTATTAAATCTCTCTATGCCCAGGGACCATCACAAAGAAGTGGGTGTGTGAGATTGTAAGGACTGATTTTGAGAGATAAAAATAATTCAAGTTGTTTACAAATTAAACATTAATGTCAACAGAACATTGGTAAGGGTCCAACATCTGAGCTCCTGTGTCAAAATAGCAGAGTTTCCTAAAAACATCGGTTTGTTATCTAACAGAGTGCTATATAAGTTATATATATACATCCATACAGATTCAACTTGTCCTTACCTATCCTCCTGTCCTTCTTGACTCTTAAAATTACAAAAATAAAAAATCTCCTCTATCAAAGAGTAAATGTTTTTGCTTTAAAAAATTTTTAAATTGTCATTTTGGCTAAATAAATTGCTATTTTACAATAAACTCTAATTCTGTATTATAACATGCTTTTAAAACATTTAATATTTGACAGACTTTCTAGTATCAAAATGTAAGGTTCCTAATTCAGTCTTTCTAACCTCCTTAAGTTTCTTTTAAATATTAGGTTTCCTGAAGTTCAGCAGAGACATACTCAGCCTGTTTAATATGTTAAAATCATACAAAAAGTTGTCAAATATAAACTGAATTTTCTTTAAATTATTTCAAAACGTGTATGACATTTCTGTTATTCTGATATTTTAAAATATATGTTAGGCATAATAATAATACACATTATTATGTTATTATATGTTTCAAAACAACCAGATTTTCTTGTCAGATTCACTTTTTTGGCAGTGGCTGTCTTACAACTTTTGTCACTCACAATTATTGTTTTCTATTTGTAACCAACTATAGTACCTCACTGGGTGCTTTTGACTGATCATGCTGCAAAGTTAGGGAGAGATGAATTAAAGTCACATCTCACACCCCCGGCAAGCACCTGACCACATTTCTGAATACACCTGGATGTCAAGTGGGCCCGCTGTCACCGGCCTATGATTTAAAAAGGCACATAGGGTCTGGCCAGTCTCCGGAGCAATGATGAAGACAAACATCTTCCAGGATCATTGGACCAAGCCAGTCCTCATGAACTCTAAAATAACTCTCATCTTTACACTTGTCACCGTGTTATCTTTATATGTCTCTTGTAAATGCTATGCCAGATAAAGTAAAAGACAAAACTCAAAGGCCTGGATCATAATATCTTGTCATATAAAGCCAATTCAGTTTTTTTTTCAGACTAAACCCTAGGCCTGTCTCCTCCTTGCTTTTAAACAATTAGCTATAAAGTCAGGTCAAACCATGTCCTTGCCCCATAATCCAAAATCACTGATGTAAAAACTATTGCCACCAAATGGACAATTCTAGAAATATGATTCCTAGCTCCATCAGAACTCACTAGATAAATAACACAGACAACCTAAAATCTTCCCAGTGATTGGGACCTCCTGCTGTTTATTAGCCTACACGTGCATTTTAAAAAATGATGTTTGGTCAACAGGAAAAACTGAGGACTAAACTTGACCTTTCTCACATACCCAAATTTCTAAGTAAAAGGCTTGGAAGGTCACTGCCTCATAAAAACTCACTAGAGGGTTTTATGACCCTATTACCCTGTATTCTAAAGTTTGTTCTCCAATCTGACGCTGATAGAGAGGAGAGGCTATTCAAATGTTCAAACAGATTGGGTCAGTCACCCCATAATAAAAATCATGATCCAAGCTGACAGTGGGGAATGTTACAGGCTGAAAAGAGGCCATTTTGGTTATATTAGAACCAGCATTCAAAAAAAAGACTTAGAAACTTGTATTAAGAGATTTTCATTTACAGCTGAGTTGGGCTAAACATAGAAACCGCTTGAATTTAAAAGTGCACATTGTTCCTTTCTCCACACTGGGCACTCCCTCTCCTCTCTTGACCCAGTCTTACCCAACTAGTCTGGAAGACCAGTCTTATCTAAACCTTTGCTGCGGCTGGAGAAGAAACGGCCAGTTACACCAGACCACCTGATAGGAAACATGGAGAATGGTCCAAGCTCAGCAAGAATATGTCTCAAAGCCTGGGGTAGGCATTGCCCATCTCCATTCCATCTGTGAGTATGAGGGCGTTGGACTGTTACAGGCCAGGGCTCTGGAAGCAGAAGATTGGTACAATTGTGTTTTAAAACTATTTGCAGCTATCATTTTGAATATTACGACTTTGCCTTCCTTCCCAATGTAATTGTCTGCCCCTTCCTCTGGAAAGCTATTAGAAATGTTGCAAATTCCTGAATGTCATCTAAAAATGTCAGCATGGCTAGGAGACTTTCGTGGTCAAAAACTTCTGAGTCATGCTAAACTTGCAGGTAGGCATCAAACCCAGGAGGGGTAAAGGGATATAAATACTGGAATGAGTCCATGTTGCTTTGAGTTGGTATTTGTTGATGATACTGACCCAACTCCCTGTATCCTGGCTGCAGAAACTACATCTTCTTTTTTCCCAATTTTTGTCTCTCGTCTTTGAATGATCACAAAAGATAGCAGCTGGTTTGTTAGACCAGTCAAAAACACTCCTTTACGAGCTTTTCCTCTGCTATTTCTGTGACAGTTTGGGGCACAGGCAACTTCGCCAAGGATGAGAGACTCACCACCTTGGGCCTAGCATTTCTAAAATACTTCGAGTCACACATTCTGAGGTCTTGCTGTCTGATGGGCAGTGCTCAAGCCCAGCCACTCAGTGGACTGTTCGGGGACTGAAAAGAGTAGATCTCAGCTCAGTTCAGGTGAGTTTTTCTTTTCTCTTCTTTAATTACACAGCCTTCCATATCTGTGCCCACAAGATGGAGAATGTCTAGTGTAATCTCATCAAAGATTCTGGGCCCTAGAAAAACAAGAAACAGTCAAGAAGTATCTGCTGGTTAGAGATTCAAATGGGCCACACTACCCTGCTGGAATCGGGAAGAAGGAAATTTAGGGAGAACTAATTTAAAATGAATATATCTTGTAGCTCATGGTACATGTTCTAGTGCATTCTGGTCATTTCTGCTTTACTTGTTTTTCCTGTTATATTGAGAACTATGTCAGGTCTGTGTGTGTTATTTTAACTCTGTCCACATGATCATACACATAGCAAGTCTTCAAGAGATATTGTTGAATAACTCAATGCAGGGAAGGAAAAAAATGCAAATATGGAAAGTAATCTGGAAATAGAAACATTGTTGGCCAGCCAACAAAGTCACTTGGGGAGCTTTTGGAGATTTTGCTTCTGGGCCTTAGGCTTGAGGAGTTTAGGTGAGTCCCAGTTAACTGTATCTGCAGAGCCTAGGGATCTCTAGTTAAAGTATCACTCATATTAATTAATAATTTCATTTTATAAAATTAAAAATTTAGGGACCAGAAAGGTTAAGTGACTTGGCAAAGACACAGCTGGTGATATAGATGAGAAAGGAATATAGATTTGATTTGCATGAAATTTAGTATATATATTATTTTTATCTTAAAGATAATAAATATTTATGCTAAAAATTCAAACAGTATATAGAAGTGTAGGATGGAAAGCAATTTTCCTCCTCCATTTTTCAGCCTCCCATTTTCATCTCAAAGAAGAAATCATAAATTGTATTTTATATTTCTTCAGACATTTCATATACAAATAAAAAAATATACACATATGTAAATCATGTTTTATGTAAATGTATATAGTCATATAATTATAATAATTTATTTTTTTCACTCTAAATCTTTTAAAATCAGCACTTATAACTACTTCATTTCCATAATAAATTTCTTGTTTAAGACACGAAAGGGTTTGGTAAAGTGAGGTCTTGCTGTATGACGAGAAGTGCCCAAAACTTGTTTGGTTTCTGTCCTCTGAAGTCTTTCAAATATACACTGATTTATTTCTATTTGATATCAGTGAAAATATCTACATCTCATGCTACCTCTTCAAGTTTTCTTGCCAATTTTTAAAAAGCGTCTTGTTTTGAACTGATTCTGTAGAATTTCCTTCAGTTTGAGTTTGTCTGATGTTTTCTCATGTTCAGAGTGAGATATTAATTTTTGGCAAAATATCACAGAAAGGATATTGAGTTCTAAGTATATTTTATTAAGAAGTTCATGGTGTTGACTTGTTACTGGAGATGTTGACCTTGATCATTTGGTTGAGGTGACATCTTCTGGGTTTACCTGTTGTAAAATTACCAACTTGCTCTTTTGCACTTAATATGTATCTTGGAAGCAGAAAAAGTGAGACTACGTAAATCATGTTTCTTCTCATACTTTTGAGTACTGAATTTAGCATTCATCAATCTTGTCAAGTTTTTAGTATGGTGACATATATTCAAATAGCTCATTTACCAGATTGTATTCAATACACTTTATTCTGCAATTTTTAATGACTACTCTGTGCAAGGTAGTGTGGGCAATCTTTTTCTTTTGAACAGAGAAATACTACAGAGGCAATCTGCGTGCAAATATTACAAAAGACAACATACATATATTTAGTGCTTTCCTTACCTATAGGTACTGTGCTAAACACTATGCATTATTTTTGCATTTAAAGATCTTGCTAATTCTGTCAGTAGTTATTATGACCACCATGAAACAGATGAAGAATTTGAAGCACAAAGAAGAAAACTCCCTCATATTACACTGAAGCCTGAGTCTTTTGATGCCAGAGCCCAGTTGCATCAATAGTATTCAATGCTGTCTTTTAGTATAGCTGGTGGGAATTAGTATTACAGATTTCCTATAGAAATAGCAGTTTGAAATCAATTTTAGCAGCATGCTGCATTACTACAGCATAACAAGTATAACCATAAAAAGAACTTTCCTTGGGTAATTCTTTTCAACGTCTGCTTTTCTTCTTGCAAAGATGGTTTCAGTCTAGTTAATCCTATGGCCAAATATGTCAGCTACTTTTGAATATTTGAGCGCTCATCTCCTTATAAAATGCTCGTGCACTGGTGATGACGTATGTCAAAGCAGAAGTCTCCAACCATTTAATGTCCATCATAGTCTGCAAGATAGGGCTGGCACACCTGTATGACTTCTTCCACAGGGAATTGAAAGAACCCTGTGGAAGACTCTCCTATTACCTCAAAGGAGAAAATAGGAAAGTGTGCTAGTATCAGATTTTTCTATGAGTGACAGATAATTCACAATAACGTGGCTTTAACAAGAAAGGAGTTTATTTTTCCAATGAACAATGCTCAGGTAAGTGGGTTGGCAATAGTATGGGCAGCTCTACTCCTTGGCATCTTCCATTCATAGGCTTCTGCCAGATCTCTGCTCCCCTGTACCTCAAATGTATTCTTTGTCTTTGGGGATCAGAATGTCAGTGTCTATGCCCCAGGAAACAGATTGGGTTTACCTGTATTAGCCATTAAAAATCTTTATTGAGGTATAATTGATATACAAGAACTTCCCATATTCAATGTGTACAATTTTCTGAGTTTGGACAAATGCAAACACTCTGGATACTGTCACCACAATCAAGGTAATAAACATGCCAAACACCTCCCAAGGTTTCTGTGTGCCTCCTGCACACATGTTTTTGCAGTATGAGGACTTAACATGAGATCTACTCTCAACAGATTTGAACAGTAGATCTGCTGTACAGTAGATCTCTAGAACTTACTTATCTAGCAAAGCTTGCTCATGTCAGAGGGTGCCTTCTGCTTCATCCTTGTAGTGATATGACCATAGCTGACTGCAAGACACACAGGGCCACGAAAGCTCAATGATGTTTGGTCCATGTCAAGCTAAATGCTTATTACAATTAAGGAAGTGGGGGACGAATAACATGGGGCCACTATCATTGTCTGCTACAAGGTAATAGAATACATCATCTGGGAAGGAAGTCAGGGGAAAAGTAAATAATGCTTTAAGCACTGAATATGGCAAGGACTAAACACTTTTTAGTGTAACACACATTGTTCATCGGCCTTTTGAAGGGTAGTACCAGGCCTATTTTGTATAACATGTGATGAGGCTCAGAAGGACCTCGTTTCTTGCTGAAGACCATATGGCAGATGGTAGAGTAGGGCTTTGAACCTGGGTCTGATTATGCCCACCAGTTGGATTTTTTTCTTGCAAGCCATGCTGCCACTCTTGGGGGAGCACCAAGGCTCATGTCAGAGGAGTTGGCAGTTGGAAGATTGTGACACTGGGCGGGGAAAGTGGGAGACAAACTTTGCCATTGGAACACTTTCATGGGGAAAGTCTCATGCTCCTGGCAAAATGTGCACATTTACCAATTGTATGAAGGAGTAAGAGAGAAGGAATAGGCGAGATAGAAAGTTAAACAGTTAACAAATTATTGGCTCATAAAAATTTTGAAAATGGATTCATCTTAAAAATATTTAGCAGAAAGTGAAGGTCAAAATCTCCTCTGGGTTTGATGCCACGTTCACTTTGACAAAGAAGAATCTAGTGATGTGTTACTTACAGAACTTTGAAGGAAGATGGTCATATTATTACCAAGTTCATAATGATAAAGAAGAGAAATAAGACTAAAGGCATAGGAGCTGTGGGTATTGTAAAATTTGTGTTCACATATTTGAAATGTTATATTTTTCAATCTCATGCTTTTGTTCGTGTAAGCTTGGGGTGCTGATAGAGCATGGTTTACAAAGACGGATGTAGGTCTTACTTGTAATACATTGTATTTATTGGTTCCAAAGTTCCCTTTTATTTTTGTTTCATTTATTTTTTTTTAATTTTAGAGATGTGGGGTACAGTTCAGAGTTAAGTATACAAATGTTCATTATGCAGGTACCCATGTTGATGAGGCATGCCTCTGTCCACTGGCAGTTTCCCATTACTGCCAATCCCACCCCTGAGCTCCCCTGGCAGTTTCCCACTATCGCCAATCCCTTTCTTATAGTATTATGATAATTGTTCAAGGTCCACATATGAGTGAGAACATGTGGTACTCAGTTCTTTGTTTCTGTAATAGATCACTCAGTATTATACACTCTAAGCGTATCCATCCAAGTTGCTGTGAAGTTCATAATTTTGTCCTTCTTTATGGCTATATAATATTCCATCATATACATGTACCACATTTTAAAAATCCAGTACTCTTTCGATGGGCAGCATGGTTGGTTTCGTGTTCTTGCTATTGTGAATAATGATGCAATAAACGTGCATGTGCAAGTATCCTTTTCACAGAGTGATTTGAGTTCCTCTGGGT